>JACXGM010001267.1:23220-34871 GCA_016801145.1 Umbra pygmaea
TCCTCAAACCCTTCCATGGAGGGCCTAGTGTATGCTGGTTTTTGGTCTTTCCCTTCAATTAGAGCATAATTAGGACCTAGACTGCCAGGTGAGGGGAGATCCTAACCAATTAGTGAGCTACTCCATCAGGCTTGTACAAGGTAAAAGCAAAAACCTGCATACACTAGGCCCTCCATGGAAGGGTTTGAGGACCACTGCCCTACACCCACTATGAAATGTTTTTTCCTCCCTTACCACCCCAGTCTTACCACAACCATGGTCGTTGACGCTCTCTTTCCCCCTGTCGGACGTAGTTGTAAAACATTGTAAATATTGTACAACATTGTAAATAGTTTAAAACATTAGCATTCATAGTTCTTTGTTATTATAGTTACTATCAGTGTGCTGTTCCGAGAGCATCACATGTTTGTTACTGGGACCAATTGACATTTTTGCAATTAGCCAGGTTGCCTTTTGTCCCTTTCATATTGTCCAAGTAAACCAAGAAACTGTTAACATAAATACACTTCAGAAAGTTATTTTTCACCAGAATGTGAGCATGCAACATATGAAATGTCTCACACAAGAACTCATTATGAATAATTGCTCCTGGACTATATAATACCTAAACACTATGCTCACTTTTATTGTAATTGCAGCTTTTATTTCTTTACCCACACATTTGGACTTAACTGAACAGTGCTCCACAAGGGCTTTAAGCTGTAGATGTGAAGCTATATTTTTAAATGATGGTTAGTAATGTCAACCAGTTCTACTATAATTAAAATATGTGGCACTAGAGATTCAACTACCTCTTAATTGTACAGACAGTGAAGTTTGCCTTTACATTGACTCATAGCTGTGTTTTGTTTAGAATTTACACTGGATTGTAAAAGGTGAACTACATTAATTTATTTTAAAACAAAATTGTTTGAAGTTAATGCCCATTTCAATGTGAAATAAAGTATTTAAAGCTACACTTGTTGTTTTTCCTGATACACAATATTGTAGTCATACAAGACTTGTCATTTGATAGAATTTGTAAATGATTAAAAGTGTCTATTTTGGCTTTAATCAACATGAATATAATATCTTAAATGTTACCCTACTTGAATGTTGACAAAGAAAGAACAGAATAATGTAGTTTGTACTTTTGTGTCTTTATGTACTTGTCAATTTTAATCACCATGAAAACACCAAAATCCTTAATGTTACTACTATCACCTATCAAACTACAGCAGCACCTGTCAAACACAAATTGAAACCAAGGACTGCTAAAATGCTAAAAGTCGGTCTGTCCTTTCAGCAGAAAAAGCTGAACCAAAAATGATTTTCTAGCATCATTATAATTCGAACACATTTTAGAATTTCGGATGTGGTGAATGCAATCTGTTTTCCACAACCAGATGAATGGCACTATACACCACGTCTTCCTTTGGTAGGCTCTGGTCATTCAGTTTGGATACCTTTAATTATAGTAAAAGACAAACATGTTGTTAAAGCATGGTAGATCACAATTAATTATATTAATATGAGCTTGTACATGAATGTATGCTTCAGTTGAGGACTTGCAGTATTAAGTAAATGGTAAATGGTAAATGGACTACATTTATATAGTGCTTTTTCTAACCAACAATGGCCACCATAGCGCTTTACAGAGCCTCACATTCACCCATTCATTCACTCATTCATACACAGACGGCGGTGTTAGCCATGCAAGGCACCAGCCAGCTCGTCGGGAGCAGCTGGGGTTAGGTGCCTTGCTCATGGACACCTTGACACTTGGTCAGTAGGACCCGGGGATCGAACCACCAACCTTCTGGTGTGGCCTCCACGTGCCCGTATGACCTCCCTACAATGCCTGGGCATGCTCTTGATGAGGTGGCGGATGGTTTCCTGAGGGATGTCTTCCCAGACCTTGACTAAAGCATCCGCCAACTCCTGGACAGTCTGTGGTCAAGGAGCGAGTTGGTGGATGGAGCGAGAACTGATGTCCCAGATGTGCTCAATCGGATTCAGGTCTGGGGAACGGGCGGGCCAGTCCATAGCATCAATGCCTTCCTCTTGCAGGAACTGCTGACACACTCCAGGCACATGAGGTCTAGCATTGTCTTGCATTAGGAGGAACCCAGGGCCAACCGCACCAGCATATGTTCTCACAAGGGGTCTGAGGATCTCATCTCGGTACCTAATGGCAGTCAGGCTACCTCTGGCGAGCACATGGAGGGCTGTGCGGCCCCCAAAGAAATGCCACCCCACACCATTACTGACCCACCGCCAAACCGGTCATGCTGTAGGATGTTGCAGGCAGGAGAACATTCTCCACGGCTTCTCCAGACTCTGTCACACGTGCTCAGTGTGAACCTGCTTTCATCTGTGAAGAGCACAGGGTGCCATTGGCGAATTTGCCAATCTTGGAGTTCTCTGGCAAATGCCAAACGTCCTGCATGTGCTTACAGCCCAACCCCTGCCTGTGGACGTCCATCCCTCATACCACCGTCATGGAGTCAGTTTCTGACCGTTTGAGTGGACACATGCACTTTTTTGGCCTGCTGGAGGTCATTTGGCAGGGCTCTCGCAGTGCTCCTCCTGCTCCTCCTTGCACAAAGGCGGAGGTAGCGGTCCTGCTGTTGGGTTGTTGCCCTCTTACGGTCTCCTCCATGTCTCCTGATGTACTGGCCTGTCTCCTGGTAGCGCCTCCATGCTCTGGACACTACGCTGACAGACACAGCAAACCTTCTTGCCACAGCTCGCATTGATGTGCCATCCTGGATGAGCTGCACTACCTGAGCCACTTGTGTGGGTTGTAGACTGTGTCTCATGCTACCACTAGAGTGAAAGCGCCGCCAGCAATCAAAAGTGACCGAAACATCAGCCAGGAAGCATAGGAACTGAGAAGTGGTCTGTGGTCACCACCTGCAGAACCACTCCTTTACTGGGGTGCCTTGCCTTATAGCCTATAATTTCCACCTGTTGTCTGTTCCATTTGCACAACAGCATGTGAAATTGACTGTCAATCAGTGTTGCTTCCTGAGTGGACAGTGTGATTTCACAGAAGTGTGATTGCCTTGGAGTTACATTGTGTTGTTTAAGTGTTCCCTTTATTTTATTGAGCAGTGTACATTGCCAGTAACAGCCTCCTTATCCAACATAGACAACAAATCAGAGGATCCAGACACCCCATGAGGCTGAGCGAGACAGCTGGCTAAAGAACATGAAGGGCCAGGTGTAGAGACCAAACTGTTCATACTTACCAACTTGGTCCTTGTGGCGCGGTTCCTTCCTTTCTTTGGACACAAGTGTGGTGGAAATCTGAAAATGGTAGGCCCAGCAGTGTCCTTTAGCCTCCTCTTGACCTAGTGGTAAATACATAAACATCAGCAGGTAGATTAAGCTATCAGAGGAATATATTACTCAAAAAATTAAGTCATTTCTGAAAAATAAAGTATAGACTTTTAATAGTGGTTATTCAAATACTCAAAACATATTTGTATATACAAAAACCATTCACATCAGAGCAATGAAGCCAAAATGACAATACATTTGTATGCAAACGTTTAGGCACCCCTGACAATTTCCAAAATGATATTCCTGATCCACACCGATTTATAAATGAAAATGGGCAGGGGTGCCTTACCTTTTGGAAACTACTGTAATACACTTGCAATTGCACCAATTTCTGTCAGATGTAATGACATTTTGTTGGTGGATATTAAAGGTTTGACACCATTATCACAAACATCGTGTTGGGTGACTGATGATTTCATTAAATGTTGCTATCCACAATTCCACACACTGTTTTGGTACTTCAAGTTATGTTTTGTATTGCAGAAACTTACACCACTAACAATAAGTTATAAATAAAAAGTACAAATAATGCATTAAACTTAATGTCTACCTGCTTGGCTGTGAAAAACTGATATCCTCAAAGTGGGAACTGCACAGACGTGACTTTTTGGGGCTCCATTTTCTGGTGTCTCTCCTCATGTTCACCAACCATTGCTTAAGCCTGGCATCAGAAGGAAATCTGTTTGGAAAGAAATGTGGTTCATGTTGTGCATTTAGATCTCCCATCCAGAAGGTGTGTATATTATCAATTTACCCTATCAAGGCACCACATCTGCTGTACTGTATGCATTTCAATGAAAATGATTAAAATGTATATATAATAGTTTAAGTTAAGATGTGACAATAATATACATTCTAAGTTTTTTTTCGAGATGGAACAATAATGTAACTAAACATTTTTCATCCATGTGCGCCTCCGGGTAACGTTGCCCAACTCTCGGGGTACATATATTTCAGTATATTCAAATAAAAGTGACGGTGTCTGAGTTAAAGCAGCCTCCGCTTGAGTTTCGTGCGAATGCGCCACAAGAAACTCATGTGAGGGGACATTTTCTAAATCACACGCGGTCCCAAAATGATACTAACCCCGTGCGAATAGGGTTTATGAATTTGCACTATAACGTTAGCTATATCAGGCTTTGATTTTAAGCTAACATTTCCATTACATGCAATAACATGAAATATGGTTAAAAACAGATCGCCAGCGAGAATGTTGGGCATATCTACTGTATACGATTGTAAAGTTACATATATATTTTTATCCGTCTGCATAACTTATTTATTTAGCCCACTTCCCTCGGTGAGCTATGTGCAAACTGGCCTTGTCTTTCCCAAACTGAAGTTCACGTGTCATGGATGAGCTTTGTTAAACCACTGTCATTGACAGACAGGCCGCAAACTGTCAATCACATCATAGCCACACCCTAAACACACCCTTTGCTTTATCGCCTGTTTTAAAATCAACAATACCATAATTTAAAAAACTAACATTATGAGTTTTTACAGAAGGCTTAAATCTAGTGTTTGAGACCATATACTCATTATGAAAGTGTTTACTAAAAGTAATAAATCAAGTAAGAAGTGGCTCAATTTCTCATAGACTTCTACAGAATCCAAGCTCTTTTGCAACCAGACATATCGGCCCCAGCGGAATTCAGATAGAATGCAGGTTTAAGGCACTTCCTCATTTGCATCAATTTGTCAAACCGGATTCTCACCCTGTGATTAAAACCTATTAAAAAGAATCCAAATAAAGACATGAATAAAATAATTGATGTTGATCATAGGTTAGAGGTCACTGAACTTATATCAGTTGGATTAATTGATAAAAATCATATTGGGCCAGAGCTATTGGGAGTCTTTCATTAGCAAGCAAAAGTTTAAACTGCACTTTTAAGACGGTCCCTTAACCCCCGCAACGGCAGAAAACAAAAGATTCACGTATTTTTTGCTTTTCAAACAGAACTATGATATCGATATGGGAAAGCAATGAGTGTTGCTTGTTTGCAAACGTGAGTAGGTTCATAGAATATAATTATTGTCTTTCTGGCATGTTTACTTGAAGAGGTATTGATGTTGAAATTCCCAATCTTTAATATAAAGCTAACATCACCGCTGTACAGCACACGTCATGACAAAAAGTTTGTGTTGCCAAAAAAATGAAAATGTTGAAATTAAAACAAAAAAGTAACAAAATCACAGTTAAATTTATATTTTACTTATGGAGAAAGGGATTGGGGAAATATGTAAACTCTGTTGCACGTATAGAAATTGGGCAATTTTAAGACATTTTGGGCTTCTTTTGAGCAGTCATTGAGCTATAATATTTTGCTAGACCTGGCAACTGCATTGAAGCTGGCTGCATGCTAGTGCTGTTACACAACGGCGAGGCAAAGTTGCTCATCCAATGTCGTTTGTGGTTTCACTTCCTCAAGGAAAGACCCTTTACAGAGCCCGTACTGTTTCTGTTATTCTCTCATTGTTTCAATGTACAAGACGAGATCAGTATTTTACTCTGCTGGAAAAAGTTGTGTTATAATTCATGCGCTTTTTTCAAGATCTTTTCCTTTTAATTCATTTGAAAATCAACTCAAACCGAGGCGGGGGATTAGGAGGGCGCAGATAAGAACAATGTTATAACAGCATCTGTGAAGGTTAGTAGCCCAGACGTGGTGTATAGGCTTCTAGCTACTATAATTCATGTATTTTATCAATGTGTTGGATATTCTTTCTTGTATACGTGATGACTGAGTGCTGTAAGAGAGCAATATGCGCACAAGGCAGAATGCCTAGTCGTTCACTAAATATGCTCATTTTGAAAACGAAACCAGCCTGTTGTTGAATTTCCCAACTGTTCTCTTCAAGGAACCAGACAGTTGAAGAAATGTATGTGGACTTGGGTGGCGAGGAAACCCCTCTCAAACTAAAAAGCAGTGTGTCTACTGTCCAGCTGCTCACTTTGCATCGTGAGCTCCTGGTCTCCCACGTTAAGAGCACACAGTGTATTCTGGATAACCTACTTTTAAATGGATTTCTGTGTAATGAAGATGCAGAAATCATCTTGCGCTCAGCCACCAAGACAGACCAGGTAATAATGAGTTGTTCGGACAATATGCGTTCACTTACAGTAGTTGTAAGTTCTAAACTTAAAATTGACTCCTTTATTTTTAAGATGAGAATATATATACATATATATTTTATATTTAGTAATTTTGATAATATTCATTTAATGTGGTATGTCACCCATATCTTACCTATGACTATTGTTGTTCTGCCAAAGTCATCAAAGAAAACAATTAACTGTCAAAGGGATATTAAAAATGTAACCACATTGAAGGTAATCTTACATTGGGTAGGTGCGTAAAATCCTGGAGTTGGTCCAAAGCAAAGGGGAGCAAGCCTGTGAATACCTCCTATATATATTCTACAAAGTTTATGATGCATACATTGACCTCCAACCATGGCTTAAAGAGATCAACTACCAGCCCCCAGATGTCATAAGGGATTTACCAGTGGAGAACACAGACCCTAGTAAGTACTGTATGTCAGGAGACAGAAGCAATAGTGCAAAATATACAGTGCCCTGAACGTTTCAGCTAGTAGTGAATAACAAGTGTATCTATGAATCTGTGTTTAAGAAGGAAGTGCATTGTAGACTATGTTCTTCTCTCAGTTAGTAGGTACTGTGAGAAAATGAGGCTTGAGTTGGGCAGAGACACTCGTTTTATTGCCTCCTATGCCCAGCGAGAAGAGACCCTCCTGGAGGAGGTGTACACAGACACCCTCATGGAGCTCTTGAATGACCGCAATGAGAGCCTGGGACACCTGGAGAGTCTGGAGCAGCTCCTAGGGGACCAAGGTGTCTTCAATCCCCAGGCTGAGACTGTGTTGGTGACTGGGGATGCTGGGGTAGGCAAATCTATCCTCCTCCAAAAGCTCCAGAGGATGTGGTCAAAGCGGGAGCTGGAACAAACGGACACCTTGTTCTTTTTCAAGTTTCGTTGCAGGATGTTCAGCACATTCAAGAAGACAGATGAGATCTCACTCAGGGACCTGCTCTTTAAGTATAACTGTTACCCCGACCTGGACGCAGACAATGAGGTGTTCAACTACATCCTCCGCTTCCCTCAAAAGGTTCTTTTTACGTTTGACGGATACGATGAGATCCAGGGGGACCTGGATATTGAGAGCGTGCCTGAGGTGGTTTCTCCCAGGGAGAGAACTTATCCCCTTCTGCTTCTCATAAACCTACTTTGTGGGAAACTTCTAAAGGGTTCCCGGAAGGTCTTGACAGCACGGGAAGGCACAGACATCCAAAATAGGGTTATCCGCAAGAGGGTGATCCTGCGTGGGTTCTCCCCAGCCCATCTCCAATCCTACACCAACCTGCACTTCAAACAGCCTGAGCACCGTGCCCTGGTATCAGTGCAGCTGGACGCCAGCCCCCACCTCTATGGCCTCTGCTCCATCCCTCTTTTCTGCTGGATTGTTTTTAAGAGCTTCAAGCACCTGCACTCTGTTTATGATGACTTTGAGCTCCCAGATGCTTGTGTAACCCTCACTAACATTTTCCTTCTGCTGTCTGAAGTTTTCCTCAGCCGGTTGTCTGCCCCTCCACCAGGCCTTCTGAAGAGAAGCACCAGGTGCCCTACTGAAACCTTTAGGTCAGGCCTGAAGCTGCTGACAGCATTCTCTAAGCTGGCTCTGTTAGGCATGGAGAAAGGGGGCTTTGTGTTTGACCAGGAGGAGGTGTTCTCCTGTGGTCTGACTGAGGACGACCTTCAGGTGGGTTTCCTTCGACCGGTCAGCCAATATGATGTCTGTGGAAGCCCTGCCAACTTCGAGTTCCTGCACCTCACCCTGCAGTCCTTCCTGGCTGCTTTCTCTCTGGTTCTAGATGAAAAGTTAGCACTGATCTCAATCCTTAAGTTCTTCACCGAGTGCAGCAGGAAGAAAAACTCCTGTTTTCCCTGTGTAGTTCCTTGTAATGACCGTTCCTCTAAACCCAGTGGAAAGGATGTCTTCAAGACCAATGAACATCTGCAGTTTGCCAACCTTTTCCTATGTGGATTGCTTTCAAAGGCCAATGCAGCTTTGTTAGAGCACATGGTTCCTCCAGGGCTACTGAAAAAGAAGCGGGCGGTGCTTAAGGCCTACCTGTCCACCAGCGTGAGGTCCCACCTTCGTGGACTGCCGCTCCACAGCACAGAGCAAGAAGGCAGTAAGGTGCATGTCCTGCCCAACTTTCTGTGGATGCTGCGCTGCATCTTTGAGTCAGGAAGTAAAGAGGTGGCCCAGGTCACTGCGAAGGGCATCACAGCAGACTACATTAAGCTGAGCTATTGTAATGTGTTCTCCGGTGACTGCAGTGCCCTCAACTTTGTGCTACAGCACCGGAAGAAGAGGCTTGGGGTAGACATGGACAACAACAACATCAGTGATTATGGGGTGAAGCAGCTCAGGCCTTCCTTCAGTAATATGACAGTGGTGAGGTGAGGAATCAGGAATACACTCATATGAAAATACAACTTATTCCACTGGTAATTGTGCGAACTACAACTCTACAAATAATTAAACAAAACCTCCTAAATTGTTACGATTTCTTAAAACACTACTAGCTCTCACGATATAGTATATACATTCAGCCAATTATTTTAATATTTTCATTTCAGGCTTTGTGTTAATCAGATCTCAGACAGCAGTATTGAGGTCCTGGCTGAGGAGCTGATCAAACACAAGGTGGTGGAAGTTCTGGGGTGCGTCAGCGTCCGCTAGTGCCAACTTTCCTTTCAAATGTCAGTATTTTATTATGCTGTATGATGAAATGCAAATGCAGTGACCAAGACTATTTCTGCAATCTTGATTTCACAGACTTTACAATAATCAAATCACTGACATTGGAGCCAAGTTGATCGCTCAGATCATTGAGGAATGTCATAAGTTGAGAATTGTTAAGTATGTCAATTAATATTCATAATATCTAATGGAATTAACATATTAATTACGTTGGAGTGATATCTTTTTTTATTTGTTCAAAGGCTAGGAAGCAACAAATTCACTAGTGTTGGTGGCAGGTATCTGGCCAGTGCTATTCAGAAGAGCAAGTCTGTCTTTGAAGTTGGGTAAGTTCACTGTTTCAGTATTGGTGATAAAACATATTTTTTTGTGTGGCATGAAATGGGCAGTTCAAAATTTTTCAGAATGTGGGGTAACCCCATTGGTGATGAGGGAGCGAAAGCATTTGCTGAGGCGCTGAGGAGTCACCCAAGTCTCACAAACCTCAGGTACAATTGTTTGAAAAAATTGTTTTTTGTCTATCTAAATACTTAGCAAAGTAGCACTGATTGCCATTCTCAGCTCTCCCAGAGCTCAGGTATATTAAGATTGACATTTTAGTCATTTATCGGATGTTATTATCCAGAGCGTCTCACAGTGAGTACGGGGATATTTCCCTGGAGTGACTTACGGTAAAGTGTCTTGTTCATGGACACAACCACATTTTGCACAGTCGGAATAAAACCGGCAACCTTCTTTTACAAGTCGGAATCCCTAATGACTGAGCCATCTGACGTATATCCCATTAGTGTATAATTTTACTAATGGACATTTGGCTAAAGTATAGGTTATTAAACTCCTTCACTCCCTGAAAACTACAGTATGTATTATAAAATATACTATTCTCTCAGCCTCTCAGCTAATGGAATCACATCTGAAGGTGGGAAAAGCTTGACCCAAGCACTAAAAGACAACACAGTGCTTAGAATATTCTGGTAAGAAAAGAAGAGGACCTTCATTTTTTACTTTGTTTTGTACTAGAAATTGTGTGTGCCTAGGAGTACAGTACAGTAGTTTTTATGTGTGTTGTGTTTTTCTAGGTTGGTTCAAAACGAGTTGTCTGATGATGTAGCACCAGATATGGCAAATGTGATCAGGTCCAACAAAGGTCTAACTCACCTCTGGTAAGGTCTGCCCCAGCCAGGGCTGGAGAGTAACAGATGACATGTAATGAATAAAGGGAATGTATTGCAATATGTTATGTTACCACCAGAAATACTGTAATGAAATGTATCATTTATGTGTGCAAAAACAAAACACGTATGAAACACCAACGATCAGCATTGACAAAAAAATCTATCATTAAATGATTTTCAGATTTTCTTGGCGAAACCCAGGCAGTCTATTTATATTAGCCTTGTAGTCCAATATAAAATGTATTATTTATAAATAAATGCGTGTTTGGATCAGCCATTTTATTTTGATCTATCAAATAACTGAATTACACAGTATTATTTTGGTATTGAATTGAGGTTCATCGGATTAACAGAAAATATGCAATATGCATCAAAAACGAAATTAGACAAGTGAATAAATTTGGGTTTATTTTAATGCATATTGCACATTTTCTCTTCATTCAATAAATCTAATTTCACTACTGAAATATTACTGTGTCCTTCAGTTATTTGATAGATCAAAATGAAATTGCTGATCCAAACACCCAATTATTTATAAACGGAACTTATGGAAATTGTCAGGGGTGCCTAAACCTTTGCATACGACTGTAGATTAAATATATAAGAGACTATATATTGATGTTTCATTGATAATGTTAACATTTTAGATAGAACCTCTATCAGTGGTTATTGTCCTAACATACTGTATAGTGGAAGTTATACCATCACAATGTATTCTGTTTGTGGAAACAAAAAGGTATAGGGAAGTTATTATGCTAATCAACAGAAATCCTACTTAAATCTGATGCATACAGTTAGGCTTATGTTTCTGCCTGCTTCAGGCTCCATATAATTAATATCCCTAACTGATAATAGTTTCTGAGTGATTGGTTTTAAGCAAAAATTGCAGGCCTAAAACATTTTATTTTTGTATTTTTCTTTTTCAGGCTTTGATCAGCCTAATCACAGGTTACATTTGGCAAATTTGTTCAAATTTAGTTTTTTGGGCAAGTCTACCCAACAAACAATAATGATTTTTGGGTGAATTGAACCAACATACTTACATTGACCAACCATTTGATGTTAACCTAGTGATCCATCTTTGCCACTGTTTGTAGGTTAATCAATAATCGCTTCACAGTGGATGGAATCAGACATCTTTCAGAGGCTCTGCCCCACAACACGTCCCTCAAAGAGATCTGGTGAGCTAAGGCAACGTTGAACACGTCTGATTAAAGACACACTGCACTATTTGTTTGTACCAGGTTATCAATAGTAATTTTAATTGATATTGTCCTTAGATAGTATTTGTAAAGCACTTTTCACTATTTCTGCTTTGTACTGAGTGTGTCTATGAATGCAATTCTGGTTTCT
>JACXGM010001267.1:34971-57105 GCA_016801145.1 Umbra pygmaea
GTATGTATGTATGTATGTATGTATGTATGTATGTATGTATGTATGTATGTATGTATGTATGTATGTATGTATGTATGTATGTATGTATGTATGTATGTATGTATGTATGTATGTATGTATGTATGTATGTATGTATGTATGTATGTATGTATGTATGTATGTATGTATGTATGTATGTGTGTATGTATGTATGTATGTATGTATGTGTGTTTGTGTATATATATGTATGTCTGTGTGCAAATTGCTCAGGCTTTAACATTAACTTTGTAAATACTTGAACATACTGTGTACTAGGTAGGTGCATGTGATGTGTGGGTAATATCATTGGCCAATAAAAACTTACAATTTGTATTTAGGGATTTGAAACCAAGAGCTGCCTGTCAGAGTGAAAGTCTTTAATGTACCTTTTGTTTTTACTGGCTCAACATTAATTTCATTTACCAGTACTTTTAAAATGAGCACTTTCAGTTAATAACAGAATATCTTGGCCAATGTTATCGCTATTTTTTTTAAAAGTCATTGTTTAATTGAAACAACATTTGTCAGCAGTCAGTCAAATTAAATACTATATTGGTGCTACATTGCTGTATTGACTTTTTCACAACTACCAACAGCTCTGTGTAAATACATCTAATTAAGCTGAATTGTTGTCTACAATTCCCTGGCGAGTTGGCATTTACTATCACCCCAGCACATTATTCTAACTATCACCTAGGAGTTCTATCTCATTGCCTTAGTCTTACTGGCCAGACTGTAACTCAAAGACACATACTTACCGGCCACTTCATTAGGTACACCTTGGTAGTACCGGGTTGGACTGGTTTTTGCCTGCTGAACTGCCTTAATCCTTTGTTGCATAGATTCAACAAGGTGCTGGCACCAACAACCGTGCTAGGTTCAAAGTCACTTTAATCACCTTTCTTCCCCATTCTGATGCTTGGTTTGAACTTCAGCAGATCGTCTTGATCATGTCTACATGCCTAAATGCATTGACTTGTGATTGGCTGATAAGATATTTGCAATAACGAGCAGTTAAACAAATGTGTCTAATGAAGTGGCTGGTGAGTTTACAGTCTGATTAATGATCAGTTTAATGTCATGCATGTCTTGCTTGGAAAAAAAAAGTCAGGGTATTACACAATTTGCACAACACTTTCTCTATGATTGAGAAAGCTTCCGCCTATCATTTCACAAAGTGAAACACAATAAAAATATATCAGTTTTAAAAGTTTTGCTCTTTGAAAGGTATTAACTGTACTGTACATATTTTATGAATGGAATAGTATTTGTATATACTGTTTATATTGTCTGAAGTGTGTAAAAAATAAAACTGGTCTCTGAAGTACCACAGGAATTTTAACCCTATTAAAATAGTTTATTTTACCTCTCAACTACCTACATTAACCTACATTTTATTCAATAACAAGTTATATGAATACATTTCTGTCATAATATATTACGGTGCCATGAATCAAAAATTATGTTTAGCTCCCACTGATGAAATTAGTGTGTATTGTTTACCACATCTTACCGCAGTCTTTGTTGACTGAGCTTTTGAACTGTTTTTATTGGGATAGACATCAATCTGATAGGTTTGTTGAGGGCTCAGGTCTAGCAACTGTAGCATACGCAACCACACCAAAACACGTACAGATAAAATACCTATAAAACCTTAATTCCAGCCTGCTGCATTCTTTACAGTGGGTGATACTGGGGTGTATATCAGCTCTTCCAAATTGGATTAAACAAAAATCTGTCCTGGTAGGCTAGCTTGGGCTATCCCATGTGCTACATACTCATGACAGTACAGGCATTGTACATATTGTAACAAAAAGGATGTAAGCCATAAAAAATTTACCACCACATTGCTTACAAAATGGGATAAACCATGAGGTTACATTGCAGATTCTAGGTTCAAATTTTGTTTTTTATGATTTTATTTACAGAAGAGTAGGAAGCATAAGCTAGGGCAGGGCTGCCCAACCCTGTTCCTGGAGATATACCATTCTGCAGGTTCGTTTCAAACCTAATTTAGCACCTGATTCAAATAATTAGCTAAATAAAAACTCAAGTTTCCCCACAACTGGGGTTGGAGGGAAAACCTACTGGACGTAGATCTCCAGGAACAGGGTTGGGCAGCTTTGAGCTAGGGAGATAGGGGTGTAGGGGGAGACAGAGAGAGCACAGACAGTGGCTGAGTTGGGGATTGAACCCATCACCAGGGGGCACGCATAGTCCAGAGACGTGAGCCCACCACACCCAACTCTGGCACCCTCATTATTATAAGCAAATTAATGGTGCAAGGTAACTCATGGCCTAACCGAGAAGCGTACTCCCCTAAAAATGTTGTAAATACAGTCCTGCTCATAAGTTTACTTACACTGGAAGAATTTATAAGATGTGTACCATTCTTTTTAATGTGTACCATACTTTTTAATGTGTACCATTCTTTTTATTTTATGATTTTCTTTGATGGGTAATTACATAATAGTTGGAAGCATAAGATAAGGAGACAGGCATGCAAGGCAAGACAGTGAGGAAAGGGAAATGCAGCGGCTGAGCTGAGTCGGGAGCTTGGACCAGTACACCAACGCTGGTACAGATGTACCGCTATTTAAAGAAAACATGAGTGATCAGGCAAAACACATTTCTTCTATTTGTATCGGGATTCAACTTTAAGGCATTAAAGGATAGCACAATCATTAAAACATAGCAATAACACATAGCAATAAACAAAATTATGAGATGGTTCCTGTTGAAAAGTTTGCATACCCTTTGTTCTTAATGCTGTGTATTGCCCCCTTTAGCATCAACGTTGGCTTGCAGTCTTTTTTGATAGTTGTGGATGAGGCCCTTTATTTTCTCAAGTGGTAAAGCTGCCCATTCCTCTTGGCAAAAAGCCTCCAGGTCCTGTAAATTCTTGGGTTGCTTTACAGGAACAACACTTTTCAGATCCCCCCCAAAGAGCCTCAATTCAGTTTTTAATTTAACTTTTATTTTACCAGGCATGTATTGAAGTCAGAATATTGCGATGCCACTCC
Source organism: Umbra pygmaea (assembly GCA_016801145.1). Lineage (NCBI taxonomy): Eukaryota > Metazoa > Chordata > Actinopteri > Esociformes > Umbridae > Umbra > Umbra pygmaea. Next base: position 38,013 of record JACXGM010001267.1, read on the forward strand.
AGAACCTTCACTTTCTGCTGTAGCCACTGAAGTGTCGACTTGGCCCTGTGTGAATCATGTTGGAAAGTCCAAGTGTTATGCAGCTTCCAGGCTGCTGAATGCATATTGTCCTCCAATATTTTCTGATAACATGCTGCATTTATCTTGCCATCAATTTTGACTAAATTCCCTGTTCTGCTGAAGCGTACCCTGCCCTCGAAACATCAGAGATCCACCTCCATGTCTTAAAGTAGGGATTGTGTACTTTTTATCAAAGGACTAGTTGACTACTCTCTAAACATAGCATTTATGGTTGTGACCATAAAGTTCAATTTTGGTCTCATCACTTCAAATATCTTTGTTCCAGCAGTTTTGAGGCTTGTCTAGGTGCTGTTTGTAATCGGGCTGTATGGGGTTTTATTTGCATCCTGACCAATTGTCCTGACAGTTGTGGCTGAAATCTGTGTTGGTCTACCTGACCATGGCTTAGTATCAACAGAATCCCTAATTGTCCAGTTCTTTATCAGAGTTTGAACAGTATTGATTGACATTTTTAAATCTTTGGATATCTTTTTACATCCATTTCCTGATTTATAGCAAAGGGCAAACACAATTATGTAAAAATAAATGGCTTCACCTAACCACTACTGCTAAATAAAAGTTTTCTTTTTAGTAAGTAGATTTATGAGCCCAACTGTATGTGTTACGCTTGTCTGTGAAAATATCGCAATAAGAAAAGCAAACACCTTTTATTGACAAGACAATGTTAGACAGATGCAATTTTACTATAGTGCTACACAGCAGTGAAGATAATTGGTCTTATTATTAAGGGAGATGATGTTCTTAAATCAGTCTGTGAAAATAGTTGTACAGTTTTATCAAATGGTGTTTGTATAGTGTTTATTCATAGTTCCCCAGTGTTTCCCCATCTTGTGGTGTTTCATGTTGTATATTCCATAGATCTAGAGATTCCAGCGTTCTATTCATTGTACTTCTATGTGTATGCCCTCATTATTAACTTGTCAGTCATTCTCTGTCAATGGATTCTATCTGTTTCATGGTTCTCTGGAAAGACTACATTGAGCAATCAGTAAATTGTTATTGTTCTTCCAGTAATGCTACATTTCTAGTGTGTTGTGATTTAGTAAGTTTGTATCTACTGAGAGTTTTGCGGTCTAAAGTTTTGTTGCTCTTTTCACCTTTTAAGAACTTATGAATGTCTTTCACAGTCAAACTAAGGAACCGGATTTAAAAGGTATTTAAAACCACAAGAATAATTGTGGATTAAGTTGGAAAGCCCACTGGTTTTTCACATCTTCTAGTTTGTATACTGTAGCTTCTACTGTACAATAGTTGTTGAAGGTGCAGACCAAGAATTATTGGTACAGTAGGATTTTTAAGTACATAAAATAAAAATGAATGCTTTCCACACAGAAAGCCAGTTTAATGTATTGATGTGTGGCAGCTGGTATTGAAGATTGTACATTCTGTTGACAAACTGACCAAGTTTGACAGAGTTACATAAGGCAGTCTGGGACATCTCTGCCGGATGGGCTCCTGCCTCATCTTGATATAGTTGATCTTTTTCAAATACTGGGCCTGAAGTGTTCACCGTTACATGGCATCTGTCTCGTTCATGACGTCCAGGTACTTGCTAGATTTTACAACTTTTCAGACCCATTTAGTGACTTTTAATGAAAAAAGAGAAATCTAGCTGCTTTTTGGACAAATCTTAGCTACTTCCGTAAAAGAAAGTTGCTAGTACTGCCACAAGTGTGTGGTCTTGTTTTCCTGCCCAGGCTCAGAGGCACACCTCTGTGTCTACTCTGTTCTGTTCAATGAGACACTTTTTCAGTGGTAGCTGAGTGTACTGCGCAGCCTCAACTGAGCGTGACGATGTAGATGTGAATCGAGCAACGTCTCTGAAAGTTGTAATTTTTATCTAAGCCGAGCCAAGAGAAATCTGAATCGTTCCGAATCTTGCTTCTTGCAGAGGAAGGAAGGACAGCGTGAGTAGGAGCTGTCCATGAGCTTAGGAGCAGGAGCAACTTTTGGTACGTATTCTAATTAATTGTTTTGTCGTTTTGACTGTATGCCTCCACTTCCCCCCAATTTCCTGCAAGCTTTTCCTGGATTATACGGTAATTTCTCTACTGAGTGACAGTAAAAAGCGTGGTTATGACACAATTGTGGTCATTGGGTTGGTAGATATCTGTGTACAGTTCATTTAATGTTTTCCTGAGGAATATTTTACCCCATTCAACTGTGGTTTTGTAGTGTTTAATATTTAATGTACATAACTTGCTTTTAATTTCCTAATTAGTCAGGAAGTGCCTGATTTAATATTGGTCCCAAGTTAAAGTTAATTTGTGGTGACTGTTTAACGTTTTATCAGACGAGTCGTATCTAGGATGTAATATATGCCAAATTATAATATTTCTAGACTGTAGGCTTGGGAAATTGACTAAGAACGCAGGTGAAAATCTTCCATCAAGCTCGAAAGCATTGATAGCAAAGACGTACACTACTGTACAAACTTGACAGTATATTTTTTCCATTCCATTATTTGTATATACAGCCTTATGCAACAGTTTAGGCACCTCTGACAATTTCAATGATTTTCATTCATAAATAATTGGGTGTTTGGATCAGCAATTTCATTTTGATCTATAAAATAACTGAAGGACACAGTATTATTTCAGTAGTGAAATTATGTTTATTGGATGAACAGAAAATGTGCAATATGATCATGCATCAAAACTAAATTCGACAGGTGCATAAATTTGGGCACCCCAACAAAAATATCACATCATTATTTAGTTGAGCCTCCTTAAGCAGAAATAACAGCCTCTAGATGCTACATCTCCAGTTCAGTTAGCTTTGATGGTTGCCGAGCATGGACAGCCCACTTTAAATCACCCCACAGATTTTCAATGATATTCAGGTGTGGGGACTGGTATGGTCATTCCAGAACATTGTACTTGTTCCTCTGCATAAATGCCAGAGTAGATTATGAGCAGTGTTTTGGGTCGTTGTCTTTTTGAAATATCCAGCTTCGGCGTAACTTCAACTTTGTGACTGATTCCTCTAAATTATTCTCAAATATTTGCTGATGTTGAGTGGAATCCATGCAACCCTCAACTTAAACAAGATTCCCAGTACCGGCACTGGCCACACAGCCCCACAGCATGACGGAACTTCCACCAAATATTACTGTCGGTAGCAAGTGTTTGTCTTGGAATGCTGTGTTCCTTTGCAGCGATGCATAACACCCCTTGTTATGACCAAATAACTCCATCTTTGTTTCATCAGTCCACAGCACCTTCTTCCAAAATGAAGCTGGCTTGTCCAAATGTGGGTTTGCATTCCTCAAGCGACTCTGTTTGTGGCCTGTTTGCAGAAAAGGCTTCTTCCACATTCTTCTCCTTGTGCAAAGTGCACTGAATTGTTGAACAATGCACAGTGACACCATCTGTAGCAAGATGATGTTTTAGGTCTAAGGAGGTGGTCTGTGGGCTGTTTTTGACTGTTCTCACTATCCTTTGCCGCTCTGATATTTTACTTAGCCTGCCACTTCTGGCCTTAACAAGAACTGTGGCTGTGGTCTTCCATTTCCTCACTATGTTCCTCACAGTGGACACTAACAGCTTTTTTAGCCTTCCCTTAAACCATAATGTTGAACAATCTTTGTTTTCAGGTCATTTGAGAGTTGTTTTGAGACCCCCATGTTGCCACATTTCAGAGGAGAGTAAAAGAGAACAACTTGCAATTGGCCACCTTAAATACCTTTTCTCATGATTGGATGCACCTGTCTATGAAGTTCAAGGCTTAACGACCTCACCAAACCACTTGTGTGTTCCAATTAATCGGTGCTAGGTAGTTACATGTATTTGAATCAACAAAATGAGAAGGGTGCCCAAATTTTTGCACCTGTCGCAAATCTCTAAAAACAATATGTGTCATCGGCTGACAACGTAAAATCATCTAATTTTCCTGTAAAATTAACATAGCCCTATTCAACTTTTAAGGCAGTGGGGACACACAACCCCCCCACACCTGGTCTGAAGCTTGCCTAGGTGGCATTGAAATGGTGACATGGCATATGTCTCAAGATAGGGCCCCATGCTCTCCAGATAGAGCCACGGAGAGGATTCGACAGAGATCCCAAGGATTGAAGTCCTTTTTTCCATCAACTGGATACATTCTTGAGTCAACCTCATTTGAGCACTTTGTCAGGGAGGAATAAAGTGATTGTTACCATTTCAGTCCTGTCAGGCCGGGTCCTGGATTTCACACAGGCCCTTTGAATGGGTGGAAACCCTCTAATGGTCACGTTTGATGGCTTCTCTGGTTTCCTGAAGGACATGCATGGATCGCCCCCACACAACCATTGGAGGCTGCCGCTGAGTCTCCAAGAGAGACTGCTGCCACCACAGTCCTCAGCAGCTACGCCACAGCCAGAGCCTGCTGCTGAGCTACCAAAGCTACCTGCTGCTGCTGCAGAGCTACCAGAGCTACCTGCTGCTGCTGAGCTACCAGAGCTACCTGCTGCTGCTGAGCTACCAGAGCAACCTGCTGCTGCTGCTGAGCTACCAGAGCTACCTGCTGCTGCTGAGCTACCAGAGCTACCTGCTGCTGAGCTACCAGAGCTACCTGCTGCTGCTGAGCTACCAGAGCTACCTGCTGCTGAGCTACCAGAGCTACCTGCTGCTGCTGAGCTACCGGCTGCTGCTGAGCTACCAGAGCTACCTTCTATTCTAGATTCTCCCCCTGCCTCCTGTGCCTACCGCTGCAGTACTGCTTCCGGTGGTCCCCTGTTGCCACTGGTCCCCGAGTGGTGAGTGCCTCCTTTTCCGCCACCAGTGGCCCCTGCTCCTCGGTCTTCACCGGGTTTTCCTGATCCCTGGCTGCCGCCTGCGATTCCTGCTCCCTGGCCACCTCCTACGATCCCGGTCACTGTACATTCACTGGTGCCTGCCCCGCCTCCTCATTGCTAATGGAGCCGCTCCTTAGAGGGTGGGGGGGTACTTTCACCATTTCCCTTGTGTCTCCGTTACTTGTTAGTTTTCATTCCACTTTCCACAGTGTCTGTATCTTGTTTAATTTTTCAGTATTATGGTTTTTTCTTGTATGCCGTTTGTATAGTGTTTATTTATAGTTCCCCAGTGTTTCCCCGTTTTGTGTTTATTGATGCCCTCTTTTTCATGTTGTATGTTCCATATATCTAGAGTTTCCAGCATTCTATTCATTGTACTCCTATGTGTATGTCCTCGTTATTGTCTAAAGCTGTTGTCAATACTCACTTAGCCAGCAGCATAGTGCCCTGTATTCCACTGCTGGTTTGCTTCTAAAGCTAAGCAGGGTCGGGCCTGGTTAAACCCTGGATGGGAGACCACCTTGGATCTATACTGTAGATAGTTAAGGTTGGAAAATAAACATCACCATTGAAGAAAATGCATCTGCCTACTGCCTAGTATCTATGACAGACCAACTACGTGACAAAAACTTAAAATTTGATTACAAGAAACCAGTAGTTAAATAGAGTTTGTGCTTTCTCAAATCGCTAATTCATTTGGCCAAATTATCAACTTTCATTTGTTTTACTGCATATATTTTGCATTGAACCTTTTTGGGGTAGGGCACTAAATTTCAATATATGCCAAAATAGAATTAGACATTAAAAAATAAATGCTTGTAGCACATGATCTTAAACAAGGATATGCATATGTGTGATTCCATTAAAAAGGATGGTTCCTTTTGGAAATATAAAATGAATTTATGAAAAGTTTACACTGTCCCTAAATAGGGGCACCTATCTTTAGGAGGTTAAGGATGATCAAGTCAAGACAAAATGCATACGTTAGCCTACTGGCTGCAAAAAAGAGCACTGTTTAATATTTACAACTGTAGCTAAAGGCTCTTTTAAGAGCAGTGTTGGCCATACCTGCTACATATAGCATAACTTTTGGCAAGCAAGAATGCATCTACATGGGGGCACTGTTTGAGAGTTGTTCTACAACTGAGATTTCTACCCATTGCTACCTCAATGGGCTGAAAATGATTGATTCTAAAGTGCATAAATGAGGCTTGAAAACACAATGGCACTCTAAAGAAGACAAATAAGGCAAATAATTAATAGCTAAACCCTTCATCATAATATCCATTTAATTTTCTCATAGCTGTTTTTCATTTACTTTGCTATAGATAATGACAACATTGCCATCTGTCTAAATAATTTTGATGACGTGACAAAGAATATTGTTTTGTACTTATTTTTAAGCCCTTACTGTTCACTGTAATTTGGACAAAATTGTAAGTAGTCAATTTAAATTCATTAGCCTTGGCTGCACACAAGACAAATATGGGGGAGGGGGTAGTGGGAGATTGGTTATTCAAGTTTCCTATTGAGCCAATGGCTACAAAACCATAAATATTGTCATGCTTCTGTTATTGGATACGAAGGCCCTGTTTGACGCAATGTTCCATAACATTTTCTGCAGATTTTAGCCAAAGTCTGGGAATGAGATTACTGACCGAGTAGCCATAGTAACATTATTTTTAGTAAACCCAAACTAGTTGTTAATTTGCCTGAGAACATAGACCCTAATCTAAAAATCTGTACATACTGAAGGTTATAAATGACACAATGATTTTAAAACCATTGCAGATGAAGTGTAATGTCTTCTTCACTGAATGCATTTATCAATTTCCAGATTTACCCTCACTTAAAACTTCAGTATAATTGCTAGCAGCATGTTATGGAAATCCGTTGAAATGCCTCAAGACAACAACAGCTGTTACATAAACATTCACACATTGAGGTGATCCAACATTCTAATCATGAAAGTTGAACGTATTGTTTTATTCCCTATTCGTGCTCTTCTACCTTTTGCCTTGCCCTCCTACCCTACTGATTGGTTGATGCTCATTGTTGGGTACAAAGTGTGCAATCTTAAGCAGCTTATAGATACAACTGAAAAAGAACAAACTTGCTGTCAAGACCTATTTAAGTTAAATGTCATTCTCTTTGCATTAAGGCCTGATTAACTCACCTATACACGCACACATATGACATTATAACATGTATGTCAAAATCTGCACACTTAAAATAAACCATTTGCATAATAATAACTGATAAGTCTCATGCTGATAATGAAAAGTCAAAGGAAGTCAGGGAAGAAGATAGCTAGCACACCTTACAGACCATATACTGTAATGTCACAAGGATCTGGGGTCCAGGGCTGCTAGGGGAATAAGAAAGAAGATATTATCTGGGGTCAGCACCAAGTAACGTGAATCTCAACTGAAATGCTGGTTTTCACAATGTCAAAATAAACTTTTGCAGTAATACAATTGTTAAAGTAACAGCCCAGACAAAATTTTGGATCACATGTGGCGGAATGCAACTATAGATTATCCATTTAAAGAGGGCTTGATCTTATTATTATTATTACTTAATTCACTATATAAATATAAACACCATATAAAATATATCACTATATTGTTATAATGATTACATTATTTCCAATTGTTATTACATGATCATATAAATTAGAAAAGGTTAAAAAAATATAAAAAAATTCATGCATTTTGATGCACACAGTGTCAGTAAATTTAGTAAAAATATTTTTGACCTCTGAAATAAATGAGATCAGCCATCATTACACATCAATGGAATTTCACGGATGGGTTCAAATACATTTGTCTAGGTAGCGCGTGTCAAACTATGTTAAAAATAGCATCTGGACCACGAGTCTGTGAACAGCACATTTTCATTTGCGACCAGCAAAACAGCACAGGTATCTATTGTTCACAACCTGGCAAAAAGATTTTTTAAATTCTAAAAATTTGTATTCATTTGTGAACTATGCACTCAATGATCAGTTGTAAACGTTGTTTTGTCCATGCATATTCTTATGTTTATAGGCATTAGGCACATTGTTGCCAGCCGTATGAATGACCGCTAGCGGTTTAAACAAATAATTAAATTGAACTAACGTTGATCTAAAGTTTGTTAACAAAAAGCTCTGTATGTGGTTAGGTTCTATAGATCCATGTTTATGATGAAAATCAATAATGACAAAACGGCATTCATTAATGGTCCAATTATCAGTTTAACACTTCTTTATAATGCTGCCTGCAGCGTTCATTTTTCTGTGAATTGAAGTCATACAGCTGTTGGTCGGGGCTCTTCATATATAAATATGAATACACTGACAGTCATTTTAAGGTATAACATTGAAAAGTCACAAAAAAGTTATTTCTCTGACTACTGAGTCAGTAAAAAGTCATTTAAAAACAACATGGCCAGTATAGCTCACTCTTCTCTGTTGTTAGGCTAAGCACACAGGTTCCAATATAGACAAGCTGCTTTGTAACACACCTAATGACCTTTTTTTTAAGTAAAATGTTCAATAAGTAAATAAATCAATGATGGAAATTATATTTCTTAGGGCAGTTACTTTAAACGCTGCAATTCAGTTGTGATTCAGGCTAAGCATTGAGAGCTTCATGTCCCAGATTTAGGATTTCTGCTACAAAACTATTTTCTGAAATAGTATATAGTCATAATTCCCATAAAACCTAGCAGCAAAACCTGAACATATGTCTCGGAATTATTTCAACATTCATTTCTAGATAATAGGGATTTTCAGATGCACTTCAAAAAAAGTATTTTTTGTAGACTTACACTGTCTAGTCAATTTACTCCTAGACCGCTGAAACACTTAAATAATTTAGTGAGGTTATGCAACACAGTTTTAACTGTTTAAATATCATGCGACTTTACCAATGTCTTTGGCTATATCTAGCTAAAAATTCTAGAGTCAATTGATGCGAATATGTTATCAACTTGTCATCAACATTTACAGACAAGATTCACACAAATATTAAAACGCCAATTTGGGGAAATCTAAAAAAGATCTCCTTATTTTAAGTGGATCTAAAATCTAAAAATATGCTCTAGAAGAAATGAATGGTGGAATAATGCAAAGGGATACAATTTTTTTTTCTATTAGGCTTTATGGGGATTAAGGTGTAAAACAATTTCTCCCTAATAAGAACATTCTCACTCTAGAAATGCATGTAGGGAATTGTAGATGCTACGTGCTGAGCCATACGCTTCTGGTAATGCAGTTCAGCTCATGTTACACATAGCTAGCTAGTCAGGGGACAGAGAGAGCAAAGAAGATTGAGCTTTCCTTTGCCCTTGTGGCAGACAGAGAAGGGCACTTCTAATCTCAGTTTTGCTGGCAGACAGGGTGAGTTGCAGGTACAGTCATGTCCCAGTGTTAGACAGAGCTTCACATTTACCTGGGTTTGGCTCTCTGCTGGGTCTCATCATCTAGTCATCAATACACTAAACGGTGAGGTTAGTGAAATTTCCCTCCGTACCCCATCCAGCCATTGTGGTTTCAGTCTGTTATACTCAATATGTACCCCATCCAGCCATCATTGGTTTAGTCTTTTATCCTGAATCTGTACAGTAGTTCATCCAGCTATTTTTGTTTCAGTCTGTAATCCTGAATTTTTACCCCATCCAGCCATTGTTGTTTTAGTCTATATTCCGGACTTGGCCCAGGTAGGCCTTTAGGATTGGAAATTGAAGGCACTGGTAGACACAATCGGTGCGGAGTTGGAGTGGAGAGTGACAGTGGGAGAGGGGGATGAGGAGGACGGACTTCCTCCAGCCTCAACTCTCTCCACAGCTTTCTCCTCCAAATGTCAAAACGGGTGAGCGGAGACCTGGATCTGATGTTCAATACCAACACACGAGAAGGGATTCCCAAATTTCAGCAGCACTGAGGCTCAGCCAATCACACCAGATCGATCACTGAGGCACGGCAAATGGGATGAAAGGCCAAATGTCTGTGGGTGGAAATTCCAGCCGTACCGGTGATGTGAGAGAGTAAAAGGGCTTGTTGAGAACAACAGCTTGATTGGTAACCTGATTGGTTAATTGTGCAACATAGGTGTTGGCAGATAAGGATGTATGTCTGTATATAAAGAGAAAGTAGATGTTGGTTTGTGTGTGAGCGAGATTAGGAATGTGTGTGAGAGAATGTGCATGTATGTGCCTGTACTCCTATCAGGTCTCAGTGTCGATCGTAATGTAGCAGATCGTGTTTGTGTGGAGATAAATATGTATGCGAGCATTACATGTTGTTTCCCTGAAGATTGTTTTTAATTACTTTTGGCACACTGTGTGTTCAATGTTAAAGGACTAGATGCGAGGTAGGCCTACATGTGGGTGGGATGGTAGGCGTGGTGTAATGGCCACAGAGTCACAGTGTGTCCAGCAGTATACTAGGCATTGGGGAAAGGGACAGTATTCACATTGAGGACTTGATATTGGAGCTGATCTCTCTTATCCAGGTATTCACAAGACCTGCAGTGAGAAAAAAACAACAGAAAACAAAAGCATTGTACACTTAATGACAGCTCATCAGCAATGCTAATACACAACAATGGGAAACAGGAACTTAAATATTAGATTTTTCCTGTTTTATGACATTAAATATAATATACTATTTCTGTTTTAGGGAACTCAAAGAAAAAAGAAAGTTCACAGGGCATAAAAATGTCACACTCTCAAAAAAGCATTAATAGCAAAACAAGGAGGAATAACCTGTCGAAAAAATAAAACATACTAACGTAAAACATACCTGTGCAAAAAAGAAGTAGCAAGGCCATTTAGTCTGATGGATGTTCTGGACACGATCTGTTCACTTCGAACCACTCGTCAATACAGCTGACACAAAAAGGACAGAAAATGGAGTCACGCCCACATAATGTACAACCAGAGAAGACAAACGAGAAAGAGAAAGGAACAGACACGCTGGTTAAATAAAACAGACGATAGAGCCCTAAGCTAACCAGAAGGGAATGATTGACTTTAAAGAGGAGGACGGGAAAAGATAATGACGTAGGGAGAATAGGAGAAAGATTTACCCTTTGTGGTAGATGCAGAGACACGGCAGGCGAGCGATGGTGTCCCCCTGTACCAGCTCCTCTAGGCAGACTGCACATTCCCCTGCATCCTTACTGAGGACATCCTCTGGAGGGAGGGAGGGTGAGACAGTCATCACGTATCAGAATCAAACAAATGCAACCCAACTGCAATCAATCCACCTCAACAGGTGAAGCGTGAAAGGGCACTTACGACCACAAGAGGGCAGAAAACAGTAGAAATGCAGTACCTGATGTCTGCTGTGTTGCCCTCTACTGTGGAGTGTGGAAATAGGTGGATTACTGCATAAACGAAGGCCCAGTAATGCCTTCCATTCCCAGAAAAAACGACTTCCTTTCCCAGTTGGCCTGAATTTAAATGTCTTATATTATTCTTTTTCAACTCAATACCACTAAGGACAAAACTACTAACGCTCTAATCGCCTTTCTTTCTTGTCACAATTTAATTTGTATACGATTCTGCCTGTTCCTATAATGGATTTAGAAACATACGAACGGTTGCACATTTGTTATCTTGTTTGCACCACTGCTGAGTTGAACCCCTAGGACTTTGGCTGTAATTCACAACCAGACAGTGTCTAGGACAGTGGCTCTCAGTTGTTCTCGAATAAACGAGCTGTATTCCAGAGCTAGTTCATCTGAAACAATTGTTAACTAATTTCCAAGTCTTTGGCTACCCTAGAAGATTTGCGAAATACTGGTCAAGCAAAACCGTAAGAATGGATTAAGTGACCGGATGTTGGATTTTGTGTTCTTTGTCCACGCCTTTCTGGCTGTTCACCTACAGTATGACTTTTTTATTCCAACAGTAGCAGCTCCACCTCCAGTATTGGTCACTGACATATTTACATTACAGTAGCTATAGTATTTACTGTTACTCCTGGGACAGTCCTTTCTATCACACTTGTCTGAGTTGTCTGAGGAGGTCAGAAGGAAAGTACTGTAATAGCGTGAAGGCTACAAGAGCATCTCTAAGGAGCTTGAAGTTCCTGTGAGGACTGTTGCCATCAGATGTTTAAGGCCCATGGGACTGTAGTCAAAATCCCTGGAGGTGGCCGCAAGAGGACAATTAATCCAAGAATGAAGAGAAGGATTGTTTTAATGGTGGACATAGAAGTTTTAATTTAATGTGCAACAATTTCACCTTGCACCCTCCGTCACTGTCTGAATGAAAATGGGCTCCATGCTAGAAGACCCGGGAAGAAACACAAAAAAGCCCAACTGCCACAATATTTTCTGGGAGAATGTCCTTTGGACAGATAAAACACAAGTAGAGCTTTTTTGGTAAATCATAACAACTCCATGTTGACAAGACAAAATATGAAGCTTTCAAAGAAAAGAGGAGGTTCACTGATATTTTGGAGTTGCTTTGCTGCCTCTGGCAATGGGTTCCTTGAATCTGTGCAGGGCACAATGAAATCAGAAGTCTATAAAGGCATTTGTTTGAAAGGTTTACCTCAGCTGTGTTTTAGAATGACATGTTACTCATTCTGCTGGGAGCTAAGGGCTATTGGACAAAAAGAGACGGAGGAAAGTGCCACAGAAATCACACACAGTGATGTAAGGCAGAGTAAACACTTGCTAGTATCAAAGCCAAATCAATTTATAAATGGGATCAAGAAGACCAAGTTCTACATACAACAGTGCTTCAGCAACCCAGAATTACGTGGGCTAACCAAACTTCTGAATCAGGTTAACCCGCATGTAAATACTTCACTACAATATATGACACAAAAGTTAAAATCTGACATAATGACCAAGTCATCATTCTACAAATTACACACAAGACACACAGCTTAACTAACAGCAATTGCTAGACACAACTGATAGGTGGCACTACAGATTCATGTATGGAAATACAAGCTAGTTTAGCACAGTATCTTGTTACACGTTTACGCAAGCAACAGCCATATAATGTATGGTAGAATGGAATTTCCGTTACTTTGTTGAGAAAGCAACCAATCCAAAAAACAATGAAAATAACAAATTCCACTTTAGTGACAGATATGCAGCTGGGGAGAGCTGTTTTTAATCACCTGGTTAAACTGTCTAAGTACAATTTTTAAGGCTACAAGAATACAAAATTCATAACAAAACAGTTATTGTTAAAAAAAGGTAGTCCAGGCCATACTGCATTGTTTATTACACTGACTGTTGTCTAATCTTTGCACTGGTAATTAAAGATCTTATCACCCTTTAAACACTCACCAGCATCAATTGAGACCAGGTACCAGACATTCAGTCTCCTTCATGAATTAAAGGTATTCACTGGGTCTGCTCACACTGGGTTTGCTTTTATACATTATATTGTGAAGGTCTATCCGATTGGAGGAGTGGCTTAATGGAAGTGTAGCTATAAGGTAATACCTGTTATGGAGTCTGCATGGCGTAGTGGGCTAAGTTGCTGCATTGCAGGATAGTCTATGCCATGATAGTTAGTGGTTCGGCCTGACTGTGGGTTCTCTGTCTTGCCCCGAACCTACTGCACAAGGCAGTTCAAATTAGCACAGGGCTGCCATGTCGCTCTTCAGTGACTCCTTGTGTGTAGATTGGAAGTATGGTGATCGTAATCATCCCGTGCATGATTTGACTAAAGACCTCCGTGTCGGATGAGCAGGGCGAAAAGAATCGGCAGCTGGGCGACATGTGGTTGGATGAACCATGTGCACGCCCCTCGCATTACGCATCTGTCCACGAAGCGGCAGAGATGCAGACAAGACAGAGTCCGTGGGAATTCATTACTTTTGTACAATGCTAATTTAAAAAAAAATTCTACTGTTCAATATTTTTTAATATTATATGTTCCAATTTATTATGAGCATTACTGATTACATTCACAATGAAAACACAGCAAGGGATTACTCCAGTGAGTCATGAGGATGTGGCTTTTTATATGAAAGCGTGCAGACAGGCATTACTGCATTTAGTTAATGTTCAGACAAGCTGTTCAGTGCATGAATCTAGCACTTTCCACTCTGTAGGAACAGCAGGGAACCATTGTATCCCACTGGAATGTTTCTGAGACCTTGTAGCCCCGCCCCTAGAAATTCAGACGTTTACGGAGGTTTGGTGTAAATTGGTGTACCTGCATTAACATTTGGGTCTAAGTTACCATGGTTACAGGGCAGTGACGATAGTGTGTGTCAGGGTTAATCTCTGGACCAGACAGAGACAGAATGGATCATTAGTAAAACAAAGAATGTTGGGAACTATTTCTATTTTGATTTCCAAATAAATGGGAACAGCCAACATTTGTTAATTTTGGAAAACTTTCTGTGGATGCAGGATCTTGTGCAAGTGGCTTTCATAGGGGATGGCCATAGCAAAGGCAAGAAATGTTTGCCCTCAGATTTTCTGAAATTACAAAATTTAACAGACAAGAAAATCATTCAAATAATTTCTCTACCATTAACAAGCCTCACAACCACAGACCAAGTGGAATTTGTAAAAAGCATTTGCACTTAAATTGTTACCGCTGCTTTGTTCAAAGTATAAAAAATGAAACCCAGTAGTTGGTTTGGTGCCGAGCAGAGAAGATATGAGCAGAACAGAACTCCATACATATTGTAAAAAAGAACAAAATACTTCAAATGTTGGAAAATTACACTATAGCTCATTACGTTTGTTTATTACATAATGCCCATTTTGCCAATCATTATCTACCGTGAGATTCCTTTTGGAGTTAAATATACGTGAGTTTCTGGTAACACAATTACAAGGCATATGTCAAGGTTTCTTGTACTAAGAGAAGGCCCATTTTGTCAAAACCTATATGCTTCTATTAGCTTGCAGGTTTAGTGTTTTGATGTATTTCTTAAACCTAAAGTCCTAATGTCATTCATCTGTTTCACTGGAAAAAAAGCATTAACAGCACCACAGGTTTGAACCTGATGTGGGTAAGTGGAGGAAGAGCTAAGCAGTGTCACGTCCCATACTTCTTCACTGTGTGGGTACATGCCTGGCAGACAGCCTCTAAAAGCCAATTACATTTAGGACAGGGAGTATAAGCAATGATGCCTAGTCACTGTGGAAATGTATGTCCCTGCATTGATCCTGTGATGTTTTGGGTATTTGGAAAGTGTCACAACAGAGTCCAGTTCTCTGGCAAAGAGCCACGCAGACCAGACTTAACATGCAGAGCAGTGAGCTGACAGGGGCAGTGAGAGAATGGAAAAATGAGAGGGAGGGACAGGAAAGAGCCACACCCCTCTAAACCCGGGGTCCGAACATTATACATACCCAACAATCTATTCCAAGCATGTATTTAGTCAGATAAAATAATAATGCGAGGTAACCACAACAAACAACAAAATCATACAATAACGGAAGTTAGCAGTTCAACTGAAAATGATTATTGGACAAGGCTCCAAAACCGTTTTGACGTTATGTTTGTTTGGCCACAATTGTAATAATCCATATAATTTCAGGACATATTCAGCAGTTTATCTTGTATATTTGAGTAGTTAATTGCAAAGGGAATTGTAAACTATGCATGCAATAAAAAATGTACCAATGTACTCAACAAATCTATCAATACAGTGAGTGGCAAAAGGCAGCCATTACTCAATGAACTCAAGCAACCCAGAAACAAATGTACCACCTTTGTAAAAAAAACAATTTCTAGCAGTCATGGTGATCCAACAAAATTCTGGAAAGCTATATAAAAACTAGAGTAAAAAGACGTAGCCACTCCTCTCTACCTGATAAAATTTAATTTAATTATTTTGCTTTCTACTTTGCTTTGTAATTGTTTTGCTTGTTCCTGTACATTGTAATTATATGTCACCTACCCAGGTCATTGCTGCATATGAGAACCTGTTCTAAGTCAACTTACCTGGTTAAATAAATACATAATAATAAGGCCCACATTGTACTCTTAATGTAGGTCTCTGGTCTGATGAACCTGAAATATGTCCAAATATTATCTAACCCAACATGGACATCTAGAGAGAACATGTTTCTACTGTTTAGCGTGGTAGCGGCAATGCACAGAAATGTAATAAATAAAAATTTAATTTAAGTTTTCTGCCCTCTGCAAAAAGCTTAACAGGGACAATTGTTCACCTTTCAGCATGACAACAAACAGAATCACACAGGCAAATCTACAGTGGAGTGGCTAAGAAACAAAAAGCTAAATATAGTTGAGCAGTGCAAACAGAGCATTGACCTACATCCAATAAAAAAACAGGGTTGTGGCTTATAGGAAGCTTTCTATTGATGGAACCTAAAAAAACTGACACAAATTTACAGAAACTGTTCGACTACTAACCCATTAGTAGTACAGTGTTGTGCAAATTTTCACTGTCCCCAGCAGAGCATGTGAGCGTAACTCCAATGCCGTGACAGGATATGAACCCTGGACACATGACACAGTGACACAACTGTGCATGACACATGACACAACTGTGCATGACACAACTGTGCTGTGAGGCAAACTCTTCAGACAACTTAGCGTGTTCCAGGTAGACACCTATCCTAACAGTCACAGAATAATAACTGCCAAAGGTGCTCATAGTCAAATTAATTTAGGGGTGCAGACAAATTAAGGTATTTTAGTTTTGTAATACTTTTAACTAGAGAAATAGATCAAAATCTGTCTTTCAGAAAAAAATCTTACAAATCAATAAAATGATTTGTATTTGAGAAATGATTTTGTTCAATATTATAAGGCATAATAAAAATATAAGTATAACCTTATGTTTGACTTCAAAATATAACTAATTGTATTTGTTGTTTAGAGTATATAGTCACTTGTGATAATTTAACTGCAACTTCTGCACATCATCATTCAGTAACACTATTGATTGATAACAAATTGGTGTAACTCAGTGTACCCACTAGACACCAGTGTATGTTCAGAGGTATTGTTTACATGTACAGACTGTATATAGGTTGGTACTCTCTTTCACCAATCCATCTCATTACTGAGTTAACAACTGGTTGAATGCATATGCTAAAGCACAAGTAGACCCCTATCTCAGTGTGTGTTTGAGTGTGTCTGTGTAGACGTTTCCATGACTATTAACATCACAGGCATACATGGCTTCTGTGCTTTGTCCTCACTTGCCTTCCTAGTTTCCCTGTCTCTGTACATAAATGCTTGTCTGCCTCCCACTACAATCTGTCTGCCATTAATTATTATCATCCCATAGGTTACTGTACTGTCTGAGTCTGGTTCATGTAGTCCTCACTCGGTATAGTCATTAGGCTGCTATCACAGTTTTATAGTGACAATGAGGGGGCTGGACAATGGCTGTAGTGTGAATGTCCAAACTTTGAGGTGAGAGTGACTCACAGATATTGGTTGGTAAATGACACTGCTACTTCCTGTTTCCTTGGCCGATCAGACAAAAAATCACACAGTCAGTGCGTGTGTCACACAGTTTTGGATAAAGAACAGAGCCAATTATTTAAGAATTAGCAGTGGTGCAGTTGTAATGGATATATCGTACATGGTGGCCTAGTCTCTATTAGAGCAGCCTGTGTGTGTAATACAGCTCTGCTTCACTCTGCATTCCCAAACTATACTATGTGAAGTGGGATATGAATTCTACAAACTGTACTTCCAAGTATTTCTCAAATGCCATGCCGCACTTCACATAGTATATTATAAGGTCAAAAGTTCACTGGTTTGTATACCTGTGCCAACAAGAGGACACATCTTGAGCAAGGCACTTAACCCTCATTCCTTTGATCAAACTAGATAAGATCCTCTGCTAAATGACTAACATTTAAAACGTATGACATCTAACTTTATTCAGTCTGCACATGTCAAGGTTGTGAGTACAGCTGAGGCGCCCAATTCCACTTAGGCCGTATCTCGATACATATATGGGAAGTTAAACATTTGTCAACTATTCAACCGGAGAGCAACATGACATGGTACTGGTGTCCAACTACCTGCCTGAAGAGCCTGTGGGCATACTCCTGAATGCCACAACCAGATACGAACCCTGACCACCTTGATGCAGTTGTGAGGCAAGGAAGCAAATTGTGCGGAACAGTGGTCTAAAAGGCCCAGTAATAGGGCTTTCTTTAATGCAGGGGTTCCCAAACCTCTCCTCGGGCCTCCCCATACAGGCCATATTTTTGTTTTAACCCTGAAATGACACACCTGATTAAATCAATCAAAGGCTTAATGTGTAGTTGACTAATTGAATCAGGTGTGCTACTTTATGGTTAAAACAAAAACTTGGCACGTCTGAGAAGGCCCAAGGAGAAGCTTGGGAACCCCTGCTTTAATGCAATGAACCTTATAATCAATAATAAAACAAGAATAATTTATTCAACTTACGCTATATAGTTCTTTTCAAGGCACCCAAAGCGCTTTACATAGTGAGCGGGAAAGCCCACCTCATCCACCACCAATGTGTAGCACCCACTTGGGCGATGCACGGCAGCCATTTTGCACCAGAACGCTCACCACACATCAGCTATTAGTTGGATAAATGGGGGCCGTGGAGGCGTGGGATGACTTGCTCATAGAGATTTGTAAAGTCCTAAATAAATGCAATTGTTTTAAAAAGATTTTCTCTGACATAAATAAATTATTCAACAGTGATCGACATGGTAATTGTATGAAATTTCTCTGCATGGGTTTATTGCTCGAAAGTCAATGTAATTATTTTATGATAAGTAAACCTGTGTCAATGCGATGTATACACTGTATTAACAGGTGAGTCATCATCACCCATAACAAATGCCACTATGGCTTTGAGACCTTTATTATTACAAGATAAATGAATGCAATGTTTATATGTGTCTGTATTTGTGTTTCTGTGGACATGTTTGTTAGTGTGTGCTTGTTCTCAACCAGGCATGAATAAGGGCATAATGTAATAATGTTCATACTTCCAACTCTCCATGCAGTATCCTACATTATTTCAAAATGTCCCTGCTGAAATTATACTTTCAAATGCCTGACATGTTCAATTTTTCCTTTATATAAATAAAGTCTACTTAAGACTGATATAAAAAAGGCCACCACATTTAGGAACTGAATAAAACCTTAACACGTATGCAGGCAATCACTCAAATCTTCCATTGAACACCTAACCCAGTCTGTTAAGGTGCTTTTCGCTGTGTGTAAAAACTAGTCACCATGAAAAATCGAAGAAGACGTTTGCAATTTAAACCTTCCCTACAG
>JACXGM010001268.1:9092-21401 GCA_016801145.1 Umbra pygmaea
GGTGTCAAACCAGATCCACAAAGGGCCTAGTGTCTGCAGGTTTTCGCTTTTACCTTGTACCTGAATGATTGAATGTCACTAATTGGTTAGGATCTCGCCTCACCTGGCAGTCTACGTCTTAATTGGGCTCTAATTGAAAGGAAAGACCAAAAACCAGCATACACTCGGCCCTCCGTGGAACCGGTTTGACACCTGTGGTCTAAAACGCCCCAGGGCTTGTGGCTGGCCATTAGCCTGGCTGGGAGCTGCTGGCATGTAGGACAACCTACGAAGTGATGCTTGGCCCCCCCTAGTGGCACCTGACGACACAAAAACATTAATCACAAATTAGATCAGAGGGCAATTCATGTTTGGTAATAACCATTTGAACTCTATACATAAGGTCGATTTGACCAATTAAATCTTGGCCTAACAAAAACACTTCAAAGTGATCTTGTAGTATACCGATAAAGTTGTAACTTTTTCCTCCTGCTATAGTTGTGTGTTTGGAGCCCTTAATCACCTCCAGCCTCTTGGTTCTGTCCTAATGAAGTCATTGGCTGAGTGGGCTAAGCTTTGCTGCTTCTCTTTATTTGTCTATTGCTAAAAGTGATTTAGACATTACATTATTAATCAGCATTGATCTTCCCATAGCTGTAAACAACACACTAGAAAATAGACACAGCAGACACTACTATATAAAACAAGGTATTTACTATGCAAAATGTATTATTTTACAATGCAAAACATCTGACCCAGCCATGCAAATTGAAAACTCATCAACTATAACTAACCCACTTAAATATATGTTTTGATGGATAACTGAGGTTCTCCTGTCACCTTGGTAAAGGTGGTTCTGCTAGGACTGGGTATGGACTGGAGCACGTAATCGTTCTGTGTTGTGCCTGTGCGACTCAGACCACCCTGACCTGTAGCATGGCTGACTCCCTGTCATTTTCACAGTATATAAAGGGAAATCAAACACACTTACTGGCCACTTTATTAGGTACACCTGTAACTGCCGGTTAACGCAACTATCTAATCAGCCAATTTCTTAGCGGCAAGTCATGGCATTTAGGCATGTAGACATGGTCGAGATGATCTGCTGAAGTTCAAATCAAGCATCAGAATGGCAAAGAAAGTTGATTTAAGTGACTTTAAATGTGGCGTGGTTGGCGGTGCCACTGCCAGACGGGCTGGTTTGAGTATTTCATAAAGAACTGACCTACTGGGATTTTCCAGCACAAACATCTCTAGGGTTTACAGAGAATGGTCTGACAGTATCAAGCTGAGGTACCCTTATGCACAGGTAAGAATTCATCATTGTACACCACACAGTGCTGTAATCTCCTTGAGTTTCATAATTGACAAGTACAACCTATGCAGAATATGTTACACAAGGTGAGATGTGTAACAGTGTGATTTACAATATCTACTGTAAATTATTTCCTAAATGGCTGAATTCCTTTAGTATATTTTATAGAGTGATGTACTGTAGCTGGAAGCTGATGAGTCCCAACATATTTTTGTACGTAGATGAGGCAGGATTCAACTTGACCAAAGTCAGTAGACATTGCTGTAATATCATTGGTAACCGAGCCACTGTTGCTGTGCCAGACCACCGTGTAGGGACCATTACAATGTGTACTGCCATGTGTGTGAACGGGTTACTCAGCCACACTCATCATTGGGCCCTATTAACACAATGTCTCCTCAATTTCCTGGAAACTACAGGGATCTCATTCCTGATAATGAGGGGGGGGGGGTTGGTAACAACTTGTCAATGTATGTTATAGTTTGGAATAATGTAATTTTCCATCATTCAAATGCAATCAAGGAATGGTTTGTTGCCCACCCAGCTTTTATGATGGAGTTTCTCCCACCACACTCCCCCATCCTGAGGAGTTATTTTCTGCATGGAGATGGAAGGTCTATGATGACCGTCTTCATGTCCAGCTGTTCTTACTGGGTGCGATGGATGCTGGTTGTGAGGATATCACAGCAGATTGATTTAGGGGGTGTGTGTGTCATGCAAATCAAGATATCGGGTGTGATGAAATGTTGTGGCCAGACAGATTGGAGGACCCATGAGGTTGATGAACTTGCAGTATCTTTTATTTTTTTCTTGCACATAATGTAGATCCTGATCATTTTTCTTCAAGTATTTTTGGTTGGTTGTAAAGTGTGTATGTACAATTGTGGCTGGGGGGGATACTGTGTGGGTGTGAGGCGGTTTTGAGCGAGGGGTGGGATGTTCTGTTGGGCAGGGGGGTGGTATGGGGGAAATAGTTATAAATATGCTGTGCATTGTGTTTGTGCATGTCTGCATTATTGTCAATATAAAAATAAATACTTGTATATACAATGATGTGAAATGTCTGAATAAATGTGTTGTTGAAAGTATACTGTGTGCCATAACGTTTTGACATCAATGCTATTCAGCTCCCTACAAAATACAATGTTAGCAATTTGACAATATTACATGGTGGGTAACTATCACACTTTCAGAGTACTCTGTCATTTGACAAGATGTCTTTGCATTTTGACTGTCTTGGTTTAAGCAATGAGAAAGGAACCTTTATGTTTTGATCACAATTATTTATTAATTGACGGATTTATTTACATTTGAAACATGAAATAATTATTTTGATTGAGTGATCACCTTTAGCAGGTCACACGGTGTGGTGTGCTGAATGTACTACATGATGTGAGGATGGTACATAAATCCTGTTTGCGGCACAGCAAAATGTCATGAAATAGCTCTAAGACTGACACTAAATATTTAGTCCAACACTTCACATGACTGAGATGTTTGAGAACTAACTTTTAAGGGCAGCTTTGAGCCAGGAATTTTCTTAATCTTAAGTCAAGTCTTAACCATGTTCTTTGAATAATTCTGAGAAGCTTGATAAATACTGGCCCAGATCTTCATGTGGGCTGTGTTCAGTTTTTAGACAGATCCAGACAAGCTGCACCACAAGGTATACAGGAACAAGGACAGCCAGGTTGGCTGTAGGCAGTGAGAGTGGTTTGAACAAGGTCATCATCAAGCCGGGTAGTTCTGCATTGTGCTCCAAAGACTCCGGTCGACCAAGGTCATTGTCCTAGATTTCAACAGGACATCAGAGAGATTAGATGGAGCATTGCATAAATCAGCAGTACCTCAGTGTAGAATACAGATTGATACTCGTCCTCCATCCAAACTAACGAAGCCTGTACTATAATATAATAGGCCTAATCACTACCAGCCCTAAGTCTTGTTTTTGTTTCAAAAACATGATTTAAGTTTAATATTAATCTGACAGGCAAGCTCAACAGGGAGTTACCACGCAGGCCCCTGTCTCATATCACTAGCCTGCCAGCCCTGAATGCATGTCTTTTATTGAAAGAGTATACATAATTTTAAATCTGAAAACACATCACTGAGCTGGTGAAAAACCTTAGGATCAAGGTTGGTTTCTTTTACAGACACAAATCACACGCTCACGTCACTCCCAGACCACGCAGATGTGCTTTAAGTGCATGCTCCAGTGTCAGTATTGAAACCCTTGTTTATCACACAGGTTTGTGCTTTGCCTCTGGTTCATAGACACATTGTGCTACTTATTCTTTGGTTGTTTGGGATTCCCTGACTTGTAGAATGGATGGACATTGGTTGATGTTTGAATAAAAGGCTCTCATGCAGAAGGTTCCTGAATATCTCACTTTAATTATTAATTGGAAAAACATCCGCTATAAAACCACTCTCAAGAATGGCTATCAGTAGAGTTACTGCGGGTCTATACAGAGTTGGGAAAAACAGGGCGTGACTGTGAAAAAGACCTTGGCCTCGGTTGATTTCTCTGTTTAAATAAAGGTTAATTATCATGTTTGTATTAAACCTGTGGTAGTGGTGGTAATATACATATTATGGTGTAATTTGTAATGTTTCCAAGGGAACAGAATGGGGGCTGGTTGGAGATAACACTAACCTAATTCTTTCTCACTGGTTCAGGCCTAGTTTGTTTTAAATCTTGCAGCAAACGTTCAGCATTCAGGTTTACTGTACTAGTTGCCAAATAACCTTGATTGACGATGCCTCCAGTCTGAAGGCCACTAGGTATTTGTTATCAAGGCAATTTGCATTGAGCTTTTTCATTTGTATTTTTCTATCAGACACTGGGGCTTTTAATTGGGATAGGATGTACTGCATGGATAACTTTTTTTTCTTATACAGTCATATGCAAAGTTTTTGGCACCCCTGACAATTTTTTATGATTTTTATTTATAAATAATTGGGTGTTTGGATCAGCTATTTCATGTTGATCTATGAAATAACTGAAGGACACAGTAATATTTCGGTAAGGAAATTTGGTTTATTGGATTAACAGAAAATGTGCATCAAAGTGAAATTAGAAAATTATCAGGGGTGCCTTTACTTTTGCATGCAACTGTATGTCTATATCTGTATAATGGGTAGACATGTATGGGCCAATGGTTCAGCTGTATTTGTTCTGTTAATATTGTCTTGGTAATTTTCCAGAACGATTACATCACAAACATTTTGTTGTATCAGTCATTGAGGCAACAGCAGTGTAGTCAGTCTGGAACATGGACAAACAATGCACTATATAGGGAATAGGGAATTCATTTAAAATAAGACACGTAATGTTTAGTCTTGCAGCTAGCAGACATGATCAATAATCTTTACTCAGGCTACTTAAATCAATGAGTAATAACCCAAAAACATAAACAATTAAAGTCCCACTTCTGATAGTGATACGGTACATCTTGCTAGAAATATTGGTATTATTTTAATCAATCCAACTTGTTGTGTTGAATATCCCAGACTTCAGCTGAGCTAAATAACCACTGACACCAAATGGAAAATGCTTTTTTTATTCAGGATCCACATTATCATGACCTGCTCTAAATGCTCACAAGTTATTAAGCAAAAAAACTACTTTCAATTCATCAAATTACAGTGAGCACATTTTTACACTGTAACCATCATGTATAAAGCAGTTGAATGCCCAAGTTACTATTGAACATTAGTAGACAGTATACACTGCTCAGCCATAACATGTCCACTTGCCTAGTATTGTAAAGGTCCCCCTTTTGCCACCTAAACAGCAGCCCAATAAGCAACAAACTGTGATTCACTTTGTTCTGGCACCTTTCTATCAGAACCAGCATGAACGTTTTCAGCAGATTGAGCCTTCGCTCCCCATGTGCATCCCTGAGTCTTGGCCGCCATGACACTGTCGCCGGTTCACCACTTCTCCTTCCCAGTTGTATAGACTTCACAATTTGGTCCTTGTCAAAGTCGCTCAAATACTTACACTTGCCCATTTTTCCCACTTCTACATTTTGTCCTCAAAGTTGATGTGTTAGAAGCAGGAAAAATGGGCAAGCTTAAGGATTTTAGCAACTTTGACAATGGCAACATCGTAAGGTCT
The DNA here is from genome assembly GCA_016801145.1 of Umbra pygmaea. Taxonomy (NCBI): domain Eukaryota; kingdom Metazoa; phylum Chordata; class Actinopteri; order Esociformes; family Umbridae; genus Umbra; species Umbra pygmaea. Next base: position 14,510 of record JACXGM010001268.1, read on the forward strand.
AGACGACGGAGTCAGAGCATCTCCACAACTGCAGCGCTTGTGGGGTGTTTCCGGTCTGCAGTGGCCAGTACCTATCAAAAGCGGTCCAAGTAAGGAAAAGCGGTGAACCAGCAACAGGGTCATGGGTGGCCAAGGCGTAGTTCGATCTAACAGACAAGCTATTTTGGCTCAAATTTCTGAAACAGACCTGCCACCGAAATAGCTGTATGGCTATGGTACATCAAAGTGGCCTACATGTACTTTTGGGAAATAATTAATATTCTGTTAAATCCAAAACAGAAGATTCTACATTAATATGGGAGATCACATGTTCTCTGATATTGTTTCAATTATGTCATTATAATGTAATACATTTGACGTGAAGCAACTTAGCATCTTCTACTTCATCTTCTCCAAAAAGGAGCGCACCTCCATTGGTCTGTAGCCACTTGGCCCCCTCTTTCCCTAGTTAGAGAAAGAGAAAAATTGTAAAATAATTGTAACTGGCTAATGACAGAGTTCATAAGTTTTATATGTATAATAGCATTTTAGCAGTTTTGGCTACTGTTCCAATACTCCTTCCATTAAATTCAGGAAACATTTGTTAGTCAGAATATGTACATGGAAGACAGGAAACAAAGAAAGCTTTTGGAGGATTCCAAAGATTCCACGAGGTAGTTTTACATAACCCTCTTGTGCAAGTGTTGTACATACCTTATTTATTATCAAGATCAATTAGGGTTAAATGCCTTTCTCAAAGACAAATTGATGGATTTATTTTTTGAGAGTATATAATTAGCATTTTGCCAGACAGTGAAATAGTGTTCTGATAAAGCTATGGCCAACGATGGCACAGTGCAGGGTAGCAGAAGTAAACTGAGACAATTGCAAAGGAGATATTTTAAACAGTGATTTAATATGGAAGAACACATACAAAGAAAAGGACTACATGGAGTCAAAAACACTGAAATGACACCAAAAAACACTTTAACACACACACTGACAATATAACAATGAACGACAAATGCTCAAACAAACACAGGGACTATATATAGGGCTAATGAATGAAATCATGACAGCTGTGCATTGTTGACCTTGTGAGACTGTGATGATATGTGGATGAAATGATAACGTGGAGAGTCTGGAAAAACAGTACCTAAAACATGGAACGGATTTGGTGAGCCTGGACACAGCAACCCCAATCAGTCCAGGAGAGGGCACCTTTACAGATATCTGTACATAACATTCCCTGAATTATGTACAGAAACTGTCCAAATTTTGTTTCACACTTGCATGTTTTTAGGGGAAAAAAGTAATTACATCAATAAATCTCAATATTGATTTGATTTCAAAATTCATTCTCTAATCCCAAAATTGAATTTTTGTTTATGATATGTTTTTTACCTAAGAACTACATAGATTACCAAAAATGCCAATAGATATTTGTACTATATGGGCATATTTGTCTAGAACACATTCATCCTGGCTAATATATATACAATATATACATTTGACAATATAGTGGAATAATAATGTTCACAGGACAGAACAGCTGACAATATAGTGGAATAAAAAGGGACATTTTGTTATAAATTTACAACCAGGTCGCACATGTCATGTTCTCTTTACGGATAACTATATAGTTGGCTGGCCAGAATATGTAGGAACGTTCCACAGAGTCAAAAGTATGTTTCGCCCCCCGTTCGTGGAGTCAATATTAACGGAGTCTCCTGGCATACATGTCATTGCCATAGCCGTGTGATATAGTAAATTATTTAGACTAAACTGTATAGTCTTTGCTTAGGCCTTAGAATTGATTTAGGATTTTAGGACGACATGTACTATTCTTGATACATGTGATTTGTACTTCATTGTTCGATTAAAGAGTTGTATTGTATGCCCTTTAATTGGAATTAAATATTATTGCTTTAAACCGAGCTTTGTTTGCGACAGTCCAAGTTTATTCCTATGAATATCTCTGGTGGAGACATCGGGAAATCATTGTTAGCCTATTATCTGCCTGCTCATAGTGTTATGCTCTGATCACACACATACATACATACACTTCAGCGAGGTACGCGCTCTCAGACTACATCGATAGCAACAATTGGTCTCCCTGGTCGCGGGAGCGCTCCTTAGCTGTCTACGCACACTGATGAATATCAATATGGAGTCAGATATTTTAAGTTAAACTAGTTCAACACGATTCTCACTACACTCTATTAGCATTTCTAGCATATCTTCTCAGCGAATTGCTTTAGGGAGGAAAAGGGAATATATTAATGAATACTATTTCTTCATATCACATATTAATAATATTACTCTCCCCACAAATATCCTACCCGACAACAACAATCTACATGCTATTGGTTGGCCATCTACTGAATGGGTGCGTTATACTGTATGTTCCTCATTTGATTTACCATATGTTTCACATCTCGGTTTTTGATTATCTTCCTTTCAGCCTAGAAACTATAAAAGCAATATTTACCAAGTGGAACATGGTGCTTTTTCATTTCTAAATTGATTCTAAAGTAATTTATTTGCCTTTTAGCAATGGATATAAAAGCAGTGTGGATACACATGAGTTTGGTTGTGTTTCGAATAATAATTTAACTGTTTAACATGGTCTAATTAAGAATTACGTAATAAATGCAGAATCATATCGCATCGGCACCCAAGTGTCATTACAATAACCGACTGTAAGGTACCTTGCAATTCCCAGCCGTATGTTTTCCTAATGAGACATGTCTGATAGAAATAAGCTGGTGGAAATAGTTCTAAGAAGAGGGAAAGAAAGGAACTGTACATCTTGGACATTCTCAGACATTATGTTCTGAGGGAACTTTACAGCTCAAAATGATTATTAAATTAAATGAAATTTTGATAGCATTGTAACACAAAAAATCTGAGAGCATAGAAAAAATTTGTGAGAAGATTAGCAAGCGCGAAGTAGCAGCCTGAGTGCGAGGAGAAAGGCTTGAGAACAGGTTGAGAGCAGGTAATCTATCCAAGCAACAACATATCCAAGCACAAGTCAAAGCAGAAAGTTTGAGCACAAGCAAAGCAAATCCAAGCACAAGCAGAGACTATTTAAGAGTGAGAGCAAGGTTTTGAGGGAAATTATTACAAAATTTGAATGCAATACCTGTGAGAAATGCTCTTAAATTTAAATAATGCGCTCTTGAATAAAGATAAGACTATAACTCCATACATTTACAGCTAGATATGTCTAGGCCACACATTCATGTTTTCCACCTTGTCTGCTCAAGCATTCAAACAAGAAACATGTTTATTCATCCACATTCTACTCTTAATTTTTTTTTAAATTTTTTAATTTAACCTTTATTTAACCAGGTAAGTTGACTAAGAACAATTTCTTATTTACAGCAACGACCTGGGAGCAATTAGGGTAAAGTGTCTTGCCCAAGGACACAACGACAGTTGGCTCAGTCGGGAATCGAACTGGCAACCTTCTGACTACAAGTCTGACTCCCTACCCACTAAGCCATCTGCGCCCCAATCTGCCACCCTGTGGTGAACTAGAAGTTATTTCCATTCTGAAGATGCTTCCTCCCAAAAAAAACATTATGCAGCAAACATTAGACCTACATTTGCACTGTCAATTGTTTAAACTGTACCCGTATAGTCATTAATTAATCTTAACTTACTAACTACCTTGTAAATGACCCTTCCAGCTTGCAGCACATACAGCCTCTCTGGAAGAGCACCGTATTGAGTAGCTGTGGTGTCAGCCATATTATCCACTACGATGGGGCACAGGGGGTCCTCTTTAACCAGGAATTGTGCTGCAGCAAAGCGCTCCTCCAAGTTTTGGTGTTTATTGATGTCAAAGTTGTTGGCAAATACCCAACCATCTGTAGAGGGGGACAACAACATTTCTTATTGTTGTGTGTTTGCGAATTAAATGTATGGTATTATGGCTTTGTGTGCAAAACTGATCAATTATATTATATAACAAAACTCTGAATTATAATTGATTCAGTTGTAGGCTATACTTGGATATATTACACTTTCTGTTGTGTAGTCAAAACACTTTAATTTTTAAGGGAATTGTCACTCCTTAATCTTCTGAAGACCACCGTCCTCACCTGTTGAATGCGCCTATGTACACCACCAGGAAATCTGCCACATAACTAAAGTCCTTGACGAGTTGCTTGAACTCGCCAAGTTTGAGCATGAACGGTGGTCAGGTACAACTTCCAAAATTCAACACTAGTGGTCTGCTGTCTGACGGACGAAATAACACAGAATACATTTTAGTTGTATTTGAAAAATCGCTGAATCTGGCATAATATGGCACTGTCGAACCAAAAGAAATGACTCACCTTTCAAATACTTGTAGATACTGATAGTCTTACCGTCTAAAGTAACCAAAGGGGAGTCGGGAGCTTTGTTGCCCACAAAAGCTTCTTCACCGAGATTAGTCCACATAAACCCTATTACCCCCTTGATAAAATTCAAAGACATAAAAGTTGGTCCCCAATCTTCATACCGAAACCTCGGGTTTGTGGACATATTTGTTTTTTCACCCATTTTTAACAGAACTTTCTTCGACCAGCTTGGGGAAATTAAATTCAAAAGGTTGAGATACAGAAATTGTATGCATGCTAAGCAAATGAAATATGGCGTCAACAGATAAACGATACATTTCCTTATTAATATCATTATGTTTTTTAATCAACAACGAATAAATCAATAGCCGATATGATCTCTACTTAACAGCAGATCGCAGATGAGTAGCACATTTCGAAAACAACACTGTCATGTGAATGTCGTGTAAAAACATAGAGAAGGATAGATGGCTTGGTTTGAATCATAGAGAATTAAAGAGAACGCTGGTCATAAGAATGGTAGCGATGGTACCAAGAATCAGGGGTTCCCAAACTTTTCAGCCCACCACCCCCAAAATAAATGTGTGAGCGACTCGTGACTCCTGCTGTCCTCGGAGGTGGTTAAACTATACAAACGTTGCATGAAACTGTGCACACGCACTAATAGGCATAATTACAACACAAAAGAACAACAACAATCAAACAACTATAATATTGTTTTATAGTAATTTACCCATTACTTTCATTTAAATATTAACATCACCTAATGAGATGGGTGGGCACAATGACGTTGCACGCAATGGTGCACACGCATAAATAGGCCTATCTAAACACGAGCATGTTTACAACACAAAAGAACAAAACAATCAAACAAATATTAAAATATATATATATATTTTGATTTCTGGAAATCATTTCCTGACCCCCACCATGCTGCTTGGGGCCCCCCGGGGGGTCAGAACCCCTACTTTGGGAACCACTGCCATAGATTGTATAATCACTGGATATGACCAATTGTGACGTCACCCATTGGTTAGTGAAGATCTGATTTGGTTCATTGAATTTGCCGTTATGGGCGCAGACATCTTGGTTGCGGATATGATGATTTTAGACGAGAGGGAGGAGTAATCTAGGTAGCTAACTGATATTAATTGGGATGCTAACGAAAAACAGTATTAAAACAAAATGTAAAACAAAATGTAACGTTACTTACCAGAAAAACTGAACTGCCATCTCCTTTGAGTATCTTGTCGTACATCCGAATGCCATAGCGACGCCCTAAACGCCCCTTTGTTTTATCACCGATTTTAAAATCAACGAGAACATAATTCAAAGAATGAACGTCATTATATATTGCTAAAGGCTGAAATCTAGCGATTGAGACAATATACTCATTATAAAAATGTTTAGTGAGGTAATAAATCAAAGAGAAGTGTCTCTCATTCTCATAGACTATTACAGAAACCGAGCTCTTTTGCAACCAGACGTATTGCCCCCAGCTGGAATTCTGATAGAATGCAGGTTTAAGGCACTTTCTCATTTGCGCCAATTTGCCAAACCGGATGCTTGGTCTCAACAATGCTTAAGTAGGTGGCATGTAACATCCACATGAATGGCAGGACCCCGGCAGAACATTGCTCAAAGCATCACACTGCCTCTGCCATCTTGCCTTCTCCCAATAGTGCATTATAGTGCCATTTGTTCCCCAGGTAAGCGATGCACAAGCACCTGGCCATCCACATGCTGTAAAACGTGATTCATCAGACCAGGCCACCTTCTTCCATTTCTCTGTGGTCCAGTTCTGATGCTTACATGCTCATTGTAGGCATTTTCGGTGGTGGACAGGGGTCACGCAGCATGGGCACCCTGTCTGGTCTGCGGCTACGCAGCCCCATACGCAACAAACTGCGATGCACTGTGTGCTACAACCCTAAAGCTGGATTCCCACGAGACACGGCAAAAAATCCCCGTACGGCATCGTAATGCAGAAACACTTGTACACTGCAATCAACATCGTAATCAATCTTCCGCATCTACGAGATGGTTGGCACTTGGCAACATTGCATACAACTGTCCATCTCCAGCAAGGCGACTGACAGGAGCTGTTTTCAGTTTAGTATTAATTGACAATACGAAAACTATCTACTGAGCTGTCAAAGCTTGTCTTGCAATCTCACACACCCATAGATGAAAGCGACATATTAGCTCTTTCTCAGAGGTAAATCAACTTCCGGTTTTAGCACCGTACGGCGAAGCACCGCAAAAGTTGGATTACGTATTTCAACTCTTGCGACACACCCGCCGCTCCGCATCCACATTTTGCCGGTTCCGGTAGATTAGCCGCAGCGGTGCGCATTGCTTCCTATTGAAATGAATGGACTTCCGCCGCAATGCAACCAGTTTGCCGGACCTGGTGTGAATCCAGCTTAAATCTCAGAAGTTCTCCCAAATTATGTTCTCAGGAAACTATTTTGAAAACATGAATTAGGTTCTATGTCAACATATACAACAACAACAACAACAACAACGTTTTTATTCAGACTCATGGTCCATCCTAT
>JACXGM010001268.1:21501-56981 GCA_016801145.1 Umbra pygmaea
TCATATATTTTAGATTCATTGCACACCAACTGAAATATTTCAGGTCATTTATTGTTTTAATACTGATGATTTTGGCATACAGCTCATGAAAACCCAAAATTCCTATCTCAAAGAATTAGCATATCATGAAAAGGGTCTCTAAACGAGCTATTAACCTAATCATCTGAATCAACTAATTAACTCTAAACACCTGCAAAAATTCCTGAGGCTTTTAAAAACTCCCAGCCTGTTTCATTACTCAAAACTGCAATCATGGGTAAGACTGCAGACCTGACTGCTGTCCAGAAGGCCATCATTGACACCCTCAAGCAAGAGGGTAAGACACAGAAAGAAATTTCTGAACAAATAGGCTGTTCCCAGAGTGCTGTATCAAGGCACCTAAGTGGGAAGTCTGTGGGAAGGAAAAAGTGTGGCAAAAACGCTGCACAACAACAAGAGGTGACCGGACCCTGAGGAAGATTGTGGAGAAGGACTGATTCCAGACCTTGGATGACCTGCGGAAGCAGTGGACTGATTCTGGAGTACAAACATCCAGAGCCACCGTGCACAGGCATGTGCAGGAAATGGGCTACAGGTGCCGCATTCCCCAGGTCAAACCACTTTTGAACCAGAAACAGCGGCAGAAGCGCCTGACCTGGGCTACAGAGAAACAGCACAACAAAACAACAACAAATTTTGCATGTCATTCGGAAATCAAGGTGCCAGAGTCTGGAGGAAGACTGGGGAGAAGGAAATGCCAAAATGCCTGAAGTTTAGTGTCAAGTACCCACAGTCAGTGATGGTCTGGGGTGCCATGTCAGCTGCTGGTGTTGGTCCATTGTGTTTTATCAAGGGCAGGGTCAATGCAGCTAGCTATAAGGAGATATGGAGCATTTCATGCTTCCATCTGCTGAAAAGCTTCATGGAGATGAAGATTTCATTTTTCAGCACGACCTGGCACCTGTTCACAGTGCCAAAACCACTGGTAAATGGTTTACTGACCATGGTATTACTGTGCTCAATTGGCCTGCCAACTCTACTGACCTGAACCCCATGGAGAATCTGTGGGCTATTGTGAAGAGGAAGTTGAGAGACGCAAGACCCAACACTCTGGATGAGCTTAAGGCCGCTATCGAAGCATCCTGGGCCTCCATCACACCTCAGCAGTGCCACAGGCTGATTGCCTCCATGCCACACCACATTGAAGCAGTCATTTCTGCAAAAGGATTCCCGACCAAGTATTGAGTGCATAACTGAACATAATTATTTGAAGGTTGACTTTTTCTTTTTTTTTATTACAAACACTTCTTTTATTGGTCAGATGAAATATGCTAATCCTTTGAGATTAGAATTTTGGGTTTTCGTGAGCTGTATGCCAAAATCAACAATAAATGACCTGAAATATTTCAGTTGGTGTGCAATGAATCTAAAATATATGAAAGTTTAATTTTTATCATTACATTATGGAAAATAATGAAGTTTATCACAATATGCTAATTTCTTGCGAAGGACTTGTATACGTTTCAGCTGCACGTTTTGCTATTAGGCTCTATTCGTCCTTCTATTACGTGCAATGGAGAACAAAGCACACAAAGTGTCCATCTGGATTTGATCTTTCGAACACCGACATGAAAGTCGCAAATTTATTATGCCGCGTTCCATTTGTACTCGGAGGTCAGAATTTCCGAGTTCCTAGTCGGAATTTTACTGGAACGCCCGCCCAAGTGGGAAATTCCTAGTCGCAAAGTCAGAGATATTTCACTACCCCCAAGTTCATTTTCCAAGATGGCAGCACCCTGTATCAACAGTAACTGAAATTAGTTTTTACTGTAAATCTTTAGTAATAGTTTTGTTTGTTTTTCACAAATTGCCCTACACACACTACTGTCCAACTGTTGTGTCTGGACATGTTGCTACGGAGTTAGAAGGCGTGAAAACATACCGAAATGTATTTTATGAAACGTTTTTTCTAAAAATGGCTAACATGGCTAGGTGTATTCTACTTGTATGCCTGACTTGTTTTCACACTTCGGTAACTGGAATGCGATCAACTTGTTTTCACGCCTACCTCCCGGTATGCTATATTCCAAGTAAAAATAGGTAAGTTATATTCCAAGTAAAAATAGCCCGCTGTTGCATTCACATAAAATTACCAAGCTAAACGGTTAATGACTTGCTTTGCGACCGGATCGTTTCTGTACAAATTGGACAATACACAGTTTCACTCTTTTATAATCTAACTGTTCACCTGTATAGAGCCCCTCCTTGTTCTAATGGTTTTACTGCCTCTAATAAAACATCTTTGGACATTTTGTTTATTCCCAGTTTGAGGGTCTAATTGACCAGACACCTGAAAGGGATTATCTCTAACCTAAACTTTTAAAACATTCCACCCATATATTTTAACACAACAAAACCCCAAAAACTAAACAATGCCATGCATATTTAAATCAACAGCTCCCACACAATATAATGCTGTTCTCTAAAACACATTATATCCCACTTTTGACCAAAAATGCATTTACCATAATTCCCATTCATTTCTACATTCTTCTACATAATAAAAACTAAATTATAAAAATAAGAAATATCAATAGCATAAACAAAACTAAACTCTATTCTATATTGATTAGTTATAATAACCAACCTCCATTGTAACCTTTCCAGATTAATCATAGTGTTCTCTAAAAACATCATTATACTTGTAATCCCGTAATACATCCTTATTGATAACACTATTGGTAATAACTCAAAACATTTATTGCATTTATTAGCTTCAACATTCAACATGGCCAATAATAGTTTTATTGTTTTTAACTTTTTACTTGAAATGGTTTTGTAATGATAACTGCTTTTACTTGTGTAAGGGTAAACAGTCTCAGAACCTCTTCCTTTGAGGATCCATTTTTTAATGACCATCCAAACTTCATTTTGGTCAAGCTAGGAGGAGCTAACTCACTTATCATGATCATAAATTCTCTGTTGGCTGGTGTTCTTCCAAGAGGAGGAGTCCTGGTGGACTTGTGTTAAAACTATTGGTTTTGTCCATCAGATAAGAACCTGCTTTCTTTTTCCCCTGCTCAGGGAGGCAGGTGTCCAGTGTCCTTCTACAGCACCCTCTGCTGGATGTTTGTCGGGGTTGTTATGTATAGTTCTCTCTTCCACCTTGTCAAACTGGTCCAGATGAGATTTCTTTGCTTAATCCGTGTTCAGATAATATTTTCCTCTAGTAATGTCACTGGAATCTGTAACACAACTTTGATGACAAAATGTTCACTTTGTGATGAGGATTGAGTAATAGGATTGGTTTTGCTCAGGGACGGACTGGCCATCGGGAGGATCAGGAGTTTTCCCGAACGGCCTGTCCATTCCGGGCCGAACGGGCCGTCATATTTTACTTTAGTTAGTTAGAGTCCTGCACTTTAAAAACAAATGGGGCTAAATAGCACTAAAAGTGGTTCATTGGTTGTAATCATAGGGGAACCACTTTAAGTGCTATAGAGAACTGGTCATTAAAAATGGTGCTATGTAGAACCATAAGAGGTGCCATACAGCACCTTAACCACCCCAATGAACTGCTGAAGAACTGCTGAAAAACCGCTGAAGAAACACACTGGGCTTAACAGGTTCTTTAAATGGTAGTGGTGCTGTATAGTACCATAACCACCGCAAAGAACCCCTGAAGAACCGCTGAAGAACCATTTGTTTTTAGAGTGTGGATGTATTAAAACAAGTGACAGTAGGCTGAAATGGACTGGCTGTTGCATCTGCAAAACTGCGCTCTCTTTTGGCCATCAAATGGAGAGGGAGAGTTCCTCTATATTTAGATGAGGAGAAACCCAGAGTGAATGACGAACGCGTGGAGCGACAGATACAGCGCTCGCGCGTGCCACACCCCCGCCGGCCGCTCCATCCAAAGTCCCCGGCCAAATTTTTGTCCCAGTCCACCCCTGGTTTTGCTCGACCCTGTGGCCAGGTATGGACAATATTCCTATATTCCAGTGCACTTGTCTTGTCCTTGTGAATTTACTAATTATCATTATCACCAGCTGATCCTTGTCTCTCATTAGGTGTGTGTGTATATAATGTTTCCATCTGCTTGATTGTCTTGTGTGTCCATGTGGATTGTATCCCTGTGGCATGTATGGGGTAGGGCTGAAGAACATGTCAACGTTAATACCAAGAATGCATTCAACACAATATGTATGGTAGGTAATATATATAGGAATGTAGAGCTAGGCGTACGCTCTGTACTAGCTATTTTTGCCTATACCACGTTTAAAGAGTAGTAAGCTAATATCTCAATTTTGCAGTTCCATTCTATTGCTTTGTCAGCACATCCAGAACTTTAACGACTACAAATGTAATATGTAGTAGGTAACAAACATTTTACATTCTGGTTATTATACGCTCTAATTCAGAACTCTGTATATTTAGTATGAAAGTGTGTAACCCTTGGAGCAACTTATGTGCTAAGAATTTTTCTCAAGGCCTCAAAAAAACAAAAAGCATTCAGTCCACTCAGAAGACAAAAAACATTATTTGACTATAACAGAGAACCCTAAGTAACATCTGATGCTCTAAACAATGTTTGTCAGTCAAATCAGTTGTCTATATCCTGTTAGAGTAATTCTGAACAAAAAAAATTGTTTGTTCAGAGCATATGTTAATCAGACTGTTTCTAATGACCCGTCTTTTCATATATCATGTTCGAAAAATGTCTAGCATATTACAGAATATCTACACGGGTTTAACAATCACAGTATAACACTCTGGCCAATAGAAAGCTTTCAAATTCTACCTCTGTTGTGAAGCGGCAATCGAACATTACCGCAAAGTACAGTACCCCAAATACGGATCTATGTGCATGTTTTGCGGTGAATGCATTTTAAAATATCCATTTCCCTTAATGCAATCAACAAAAACCTATCTTTTCACTTAGTCTACAGTCTGTTGTTAACCTATATACATTTTACAGACCTCATATATTTTACGTTTCATCTTGTTGTTATTAGTCCTACTCACCAACTCCATTCAGCCCCTCACATTTATCAATTTATTTATTATTTCCTCCATTTTCTCCTCTCCCAATTGTTATTTTTTCCCCACTAACCCTTTTATGTTGGCAGCTCCACAACCTCCCCTCGACAGATGTGGGATGGTGAAGGGTGCTCACATGATTCATCCAACCACATGTCACCGAAGCCGGCTGATTCTTTAAACACTGCTCATCCAACACGGAAGCCTCAGTCAGCTCATGTATGGGACGATTACATTCACCAACTATACCTCCGCGATCACAGGCACCTGATCTGCACACAGGGGGTCGCTGGAGAGCAACGTGGCAAGGTAGATAATCCAATTGATCTATTCCAAATACTGGGCAGCGCTATGCCAAAGTGCGCTGCCTCGTGCTGGAAGTACAGGGATAGTCGGGAAGACATAGTAAGGCTCGAACCACTGACTATCGTCTAACCACTGACTGACCTCCAAATTTATATTTGTTATATAAATTAACACTTTGAATTTTGTCTGGCTTGCCATTCCAAAAAAAATTAATATTTTTTTCTAATATAATTTTAAAAGAAGATCGCTTGGAGCAAATATAAACTATGATATTACCAAAGACTTAATTAGGGTGAGTTTTCCAATTTTTGCTAGAGAGAAGTGGCTTCTTTGCTGCCCTTCTTGACACTAGGCCTTCCTCCAAAGGTCTTTGCCTCACTGTGCGTGCAGATGCACTCACACTCATTTTATTTGAGATCCTCCAAAATTGAAACATTCCAGGCATTCATATAAACACCAGTCAGTCTTTATCAAAAGCCTTTTCAAAGTCAGCTATAAAAACCCGGCCTGGCTTCCCAGATATGTCATAGTGTTCTATTGTTTCCAGTACTTGTCTTATATTATCTCCAATATATCGCCCATCTAAAAAACTGTTTGATTAGGATGAATAATATCTGACATAACTGCGATATACTTAATTGCCAACATACTTTGGCTAACCATTTTGTCTAGGCACCAAGTATCTTACATAAAAACAGCTATTAGCCAGATGCATAACTTGTTAGCTACCGGCTGCACACTTTTTTGTTATTCGCATATCGCAATATTGACTTCTGTAACATTTGTACATGAGAACAAATTGCAAGTGTAATCTCAGCCATTTATGACAAAATTCAGCACCTAAATTATTGTCAACTTTGATTATTTTTACCAAAATTAACCAAATAAAATCACAATGTATGTTATTCCAATAAATGGGTTAAAATAATGTATTATTATTATTCGTTTATACTGATATCGGCATTCAGATGGAACAAGGATTTCTGGGTCAGTCTTAGGTGCCAGCAAGAATAAAAATGAAGTCTGTGTTTCTGCGGGGAGACCAGACATTAAATCGACCACTAGATGTCACTACTTAGCCGTCTGCCTATTGTCATTAACTCATAGTCGATATGTATGAATGGATTGTAAACGTAATTACAAAAAGAAAATATTATACACATGCTTACATTTATAATGCTATTATTTTTATTTATATTATATCAATACATGTCATTATAAATATTGTTATTCTATTTTAAACTTTAAACGTAAACTTAAATGACAGGGCTATGTTAGGCATGCACTATACAAGGTTTTAGGGGTATATACATTCATTTTACGAATCACATGCATCATTTTCAATATAGTTGATTTGTAAATTTTATAAACAAGCAAAAATCTGGCCAAATATTTATAGTTGCATTTTTAGGAAAAACAGTATGAATTAGGCTATTGAATACAAATATACAGTTTAATCAATTGCCCCAATCACAAAAACTTTTTAGAGAAGTTAACTTCAAATTATAACAACAGTAAGTAAACAGTAAAACAGTGCCCTGCAGAATAATACAGTTTGATGATCAAGGGCCCTGTGTGGGTCAGTCATTGTATATGTTTGTGTGTGTGCAGTCTGTGTTTTAATGAATCGACGCAGCAACAACTTCATTTCAATTGTATGTTTATCCTTTAAAAAATCTGATTCAACGCAGACCCACCACCTTTCAATTAAAAATAATACAGACATATAGCGTACAATAATACGCATATTGTTATTTTTATTATTATTACTTTTTGCCTCAATATTATAGGCTAGACAATATTGATTTGTCTCTATATTGAATGAGCCCTGATTCCTAATCAGTTCCTAAAATGCATAGCTTATAACCGTATTGCATTACAGGTCTCGGCAAACCTTTCAAATAACTTTCTTGGCACCTGTCTCTACTGCTTAATATCTCCACTCAACACATCAGTTTGCTCACGGGTAAAACGACTTTCTCCGATCGATATCTTCATATCCTCCCTCTAGCCCCGGACCGTGTCTTGATTGGTGCAGATAAGCCATGACTCGAATACTGCGGACTCAGTGGTTCCACCAGACGTCATTCAAATTGAATACTCATGTTTTGGATGCTGAGATTGATACTTTTAAAACGTCTTAAGATGTTTAGTTTGGTAGCAGACAGGATGCTCTTGGTAAAGGCGCGTTTCTCTCCGCTTTTGGCCGAAGATGCTGAAATAGGCCTACATCGAGTCGGACTATAGAACAGCCACCAAAATATGACAACTATTATTCTTTCTTTTGTCATAACATTATCCCAATAAGGTATGTGCCACACACAGAACAAAGACCTTTTAAAGATGTACTTTTTGTCTTTGAATATTCTATCGTTTTTAATTTTTTACAGTTGAAGACGCACTGGCTACGTGCGTAAAATAAATCTGTGACATTTTAGAAGATGGTTTGGTTTGTTTAAATCTGTAAAACGCGACTTGTGTTTCTCTCCTAATCCCAGGTACATGTAAACAAACAAGGTCAATGTGAACACAGAGAATGCACACAGGGAAAACCGAAATTCCGATGCAGAAATCCTCAACACTCTTCGGAATGGTCAGCCACCGCCAAACCACAGCGTTTTCAGACTTCACGCTCTCCATGTACAGTAAATCGGACTTCTGCGCGAGACGCATCGGGAACGATGGTTTTGGAACCCAGACCTGCCGGAGCCCACATAACATCCCTAGTCACAGTACGAGTCCAAAGCGGCTTGTCGTGCCTGAGGAGCGCTATGGATTTCAAGAGAAAGACCATCTGACAGCCAAAGCTCCACGCGCGTGCTTCTCTCTCTCCCCCGAACAAGGTATAGTTTCAGCATTGATTAATTGCGCTTACTGACACCAACACCATTAATGGACAGCACTTTGTATTTCAGCTAAACATACGGCTTTTAATAAGTGAAATCACTAAAAGCATTGATACAAATATAGGTTACTTTGCGCTTTGTGTTAACAGTTATTATTTTGTTATAAAATAGGCTATCTATTATTGTAATTTATTTTGCCCTCACTAATTGCTAAATTTATGCCACATTTCCATCCTGTTACGGAGAAATTAGTTCAGAGTTTTTAGTTGGGCACATATGGCATCCATAGATGCTGTATTTTCCTCTTTGATCCGGCTGTGTATTTTGACAGATCTATGTCTGCAGTTGTGAATTCTACTGAAGATAACACCCGCGTTAATAAAACACATGGACACTGATGCATAGGCTTATAGTCCTGCCAATTTCAAAAGTGCACCACAACAATCAAAATCCTGCGCAACACAGCGCAGCCATCTGTAGGGTATAGTGATACATGTGGAGTAACAGCCAGAAAGAGCACTTTGACTTCGCCTCTATGGATCGTCAACAGATGTGCCTGCAGTCATTAAGAGAAAGTGCCAAGTTCTGTATTGAGGTGGACAAATAAGTACATATCTATAGTTCATCATCAGATTATTTTTTATTGAGCAGTTAACATAATTGAATAGGCAAAACCAACATTACTAGGAATATGTTATTCAATTATTTAAATGGTTATTATTTGTCTCTATATAATCAAATTTGAGAGTACATCTAATATGAAATTGATCATCAGGTTAAATGTCATTCTACCTCCATGATGTTTGCTCTTGTGGCTTCAGGTCTGTGGGTTAACATGTTGTGCATATGGTCTGGGTTAGCTACCCACTGTAAAAAAGAAACATATCAACACATCTATATATCAATCCATCCATCCATTCATATATACAGCCATCCATCCATCCATACAAACACACACACACATACACACACGCACACACTTTGTTAACAATTTTATCATACACTTCCCATACCCAAATAAACATTTCCTCAAAAGTTAGCTTACATTTTTATACAATTAAAATATAACAAGAACATTGATTTGTTCATTCTGTCTATAATAACTGTTAGCAAAATTCGAAAGCACACTTTATTTAACCTCAATATTAAGTGTTTTAAATATCATAGTAGATTTTATCTGTATGAATTATGTATATTAGTTCATTTCATACCTGTGTGAAAGCAGTGGTTGCATTCCATAGAGTTAGGACATGATTTAATAATTTTGTTCAGGAGAGACAGAGCAAGGGTAGAAATAAGTACTTGGCCAACATGAATTACAACAATACAAGCCTCATTTTGTATTATATCACATCAAAAGATTCAAAGGATTTGATAATTGTTTTTCCAGGCCAAACACAAATCATACTACTGGATTTCTCAGATTGTGTCTTCGCAATTCTGAGGAGGACTTATTTCTCAGAGTTGAGCACCACTGTGCCCTCACCATCCTTCAAAACCAATGTGCATCATTGCATTGTCTTTACATTGCTTTTAAACTGTTTTTTTTCTTTTGAATTCTGTGTGTCTGAATGCCAGATATGTAGTGGATGAAAGTATGGTCTGTGAGGATAAATATTCATGAGATACATTTGTAGTGATTCTGTCATTTTGTTCCAAAAGAAATTCAGATTAATATTCAATATTGTACATTTACAAAAAATATACAAAAGACAAACCAGGGGATTTTTTAAAACTCTTTTTTAGATTATTTAAACTAGAAAGGGTTATATTTCTGAAGATAATATTATGTCCTTGCTTATACCATACAAGGTATATTCATGTGTCAGTAAAATAAGTAAAAAATCAAATTTAGAGGGCAGTATTGGTGAAATATTAGTGAAGTGCTAGAAGTTGGCTTGTGACAGTCCAAAGTGTGGTGAAAGAGGGCCAGGTACACTGGCCCTGTTGTACATGTACGGTAGCAAACCACCATGTTTCGTCTCATTTTTCAACCGATTTTTGGGCTCATTTGACAACCAATGTTTGGGCTGCTTTTAGAAAAAAATTTTTTTTTAATATATTTAAATTTTTTTATAGATTTATCCAATCAAGAACATCACTTTGATTTGGGAAATATGTTTCATTGAAAACATTTTTTTAGCCTTTAGCGAGTTCAGCCAGGCTCTTGTTAGGGTAGGGCCTCAGCAGTAAATACCTAATTTTTGCAGAGGGACTACTATTTATCAGTACATGTAAATTATGAATGGGACCCATCAGACCATTTGTCAGCTTGATCTTGTTTCATACTGCTGTCTGTCTCTGTGTAAGACCACAGGGTCTACCGTGGAAGGTTGAACCGTTATTTTTTATCTGTCCTAGATAGCCAGTACTCCACTGATGATGATCTTCTCTCTGTGGGAAAGTGAGCAATAGTCAAACAGGACAAATTTGTCAAACGTTTATTCAGAAAACTTTTCTCTGCCTTATCAGCACACTCTCAAGCTTGTAGCCAATAAATAAAAATGATAGCTAAGCAGAATATACCAATTGACATGAGTTCTTTTCTCCAATTTCCATCGATTTAGTATCTGACCAAGCACTTCCTTAATCATAGAGTTTGTATTGGAAATATTGCCCAGGGTCATAAAACACTCCAAGGAGTCTAGTCCAACAAGGGCACTATAAAGGTATTAACCTTCATTTATACAGGGAATACAAGCTGAGACCAGTCTCTTCTACAGTTGTGCCCTTGGATACAACAATATAAAAACACCAACCGAGAACTAAAACAGAATAATAGGGAAAGATACAATAACATTTTATAAAATAGTTAAATAAAACATTTGTATAATAGAAACAGACTTAAAAATATAGAGTTAATGGTAAAAAATTAATGTAACAGACATTTATATTGGCATACAAGCACTAAATCCTCTAGCTTAAGTTTGCTGTTTAAATCATTCCATGAGTGTGTGGCATGCTATTCAAATGCACTTTTACCAAACGCAGAATGAACCCATGGAATCTCTAGTACCAACACGTCCTGCAACCGAGTCTAGTTTTTGACCACTGAATTTTGGAGTTTAGGTAGCTAGGAAGTTTTTGTAATAAAGCCTTATAAACAAACATTAACCAATGTCTGGACTTTCTAAAAGTCAAGGAATCCCAGACCACTGAAATGTATAACAGACCATGGTGAGTGCGACATTTTACTCCAGTAATAAAGCACAACACTGCATGATATACTGCATCCAAATGTTTCAAAGCTGAATCATATACTGTACTTAGTTTTACTTGCATTTAACAGAAGCCTGACGTCTACTAGTGCATTTTGTAGCAATTCAAAATCAGCCAGTAGGAGGATAAATACTTGAGCAAGAGATGGGGCTTTTAGATAAAGTATCAGCATAACAATTAAATGTAAATTAAATGTAAACAAAGTTACAGATATCATTGTATATACAGAGTAAACAATAAAGTACCCAAAATTGAACCTTGTGGGACTCCTTTATGAATAGAAACAAAAATAGATTTTAACCCATCAACAAGAATAGCCTATGATCTATTGCTAAGATAATTCTAAAACAATGCACAAAGTGTCTACGGCAAACTCTAATGAGATCAGTTTTTTAAGCAGTAGAGAATAATTAACTGTCTCAAAGACCTTCGACACATCAATAAATTGAGCAACACAGTTTAACTTATTATCAACTGCTTTGACAATATCGTTGACAACCAATGTAGTGGCAGTGATGGTACCGTACCCTGGTCTAAAACCGGACTGATATTTGTTAAAATAAAGTTGTAAGAAGCAATAGGACAGCTGTGCATTTTCAAGTGACTCTAAACCTTTTGCCAGACAAGACAGTTTAACAAATATCAGTCCAGTTTTAGACCAGGGTACGGTACCATCACTGCCACTACATCACCAGTATCCCCACCTTTGTGTAGGCAGTTTTCCAAATCTTTGGTATAACCCCAGAAGTCAATGAAATGTAAAAATTACAAGTAAGTGCACCAGAGATAAATGGTGCAGCTCTAACCAGCAGCCCTGGGTTAAGACTGTCAGCCCCTGTTAATTTCTTTGTTTCTATAGCTAGCAGGGCATCAATAACTTTATTTTAATAGTAAAGAGGGTTAGGGAAAATGCTTGAATATTAACATCAGAATACCATTGCACAACATTTTCAGTTTCATCTTGCTACCTGTTATTAGAGGGCTTTTTATCAAAAAGATTTCCTGCTTCAATAAAGTGATTGTTAAAAGCACTAAAAGCATCTTGCCCATAATTTGTCCAGTATCCCACATTATATTTTTTGTCAGGGTAAATATTATTAATTGATTTTGCTACTTTCCAAAATTTAGCTGGATTCCCATAACAATAATTTAGTGTAGTCACATAGTAATCCAATTTCGCCTTTCTAATAAGTCTGATGGACAGGTTTCTCAGCTGCCTGAAAGTCATCCAGTTACTGAGCTACTGTAGAAGCTTTTCCTCTAGGTTAAGCCCATTCCACATTTCTTTTTACAAAAACTATCAGATGTCTGAATTGATCCATGGGTTTGATCTTTTCCTGACCCTTACCATGGTGAATGGCTTGTGCTTATCTGTAATGGCATTATAAATATTACTAAATTACTCTAATGCCAGCTCAGCATCATAAATACTAGAAATGTGGTCAAGATTACTCTGGTAAAGATCCTGTAAGAAAGCTAATTCACTAAAGTTTCTATAATTTCTTTTAGTGATAATATGAGGGTTGTTGTAATTAGGCACACACCCTGAACTATTGCTTAATGTACATTAATGGACATGGTCAGTGGTATTTATTCACAATAAAGGAAACAGGAGTTGATTATTTGTAGCCCTCCTTGCGGATATGGCTGTTTTATTTTCAGTGGCCACCAAGTACGGTACTAATGCACTATAAATGTCACAACTGCAAGGTACATCAAGGTTGTTTGCAGGGGAAAGTGCTCTCCTCCAAGGGTGTACTGTATGTATATACTGAAGAATACTTCCTGGGTGAGCTTGATGTGTAATAAGAAGCGGAACGGCTTGACGAGACATGCATTTTTCTGTGTCTTCAACATCCAACTTTTCAAAACAAGCTGGGTAGTTGCTGCAATGAAGCATGGCTAAAATAGACATCACAATAAAGGGCAAAATATTAATACATAAAATACATATACGTTTATCCTGGCAAAATTAGTGTTGCTGGGTATTCTTGCTTGTCCCAAACGGGACCATTTAGTGCAACATGATTGCGCAAAAGTAGTGCACTACACAGAGAAGAGGGTTCTATTTGGGATGGAGGCTATGAGCTTATTTGAGGAAAATGTTTGAATTAGAGCAGACTGTTGGAATCCCACGCTTTCTCAGATAAATACAGCATTCTGTCTGTTGACTCAGCTCATGAAAAGATGAGTAATAGACCTTGGAGTGAGTCTGTATAACAGCTTTAACACAGACACACACAGACAGACACACACACACACACACACAGTGTAGTAGCTCCACCACTCAGCAGAAAGTGGCATTGGCACCCATGTTAAATTCCCTATAACTGACTTAGTTTCCTGTGCTTGGTTGTTTCTCCCTAGCAGACGTTTGTGCCCCTAAGAATGAATAGTGCTAATCTGGGTGTTTATGGGAGAACCAGCCACACTTTTTAAGCCCTGCTTTTTAGATGTTACTGTACCATAGAAAAGTCCTGAACAGTGCTGCAATTCTATGGATTCTATGTCTATATTCTGTGCTTTGTGACTGGCTGTAGTGTCAGGTGCTTCGTTAGACTGACAACAAGCTTATGTCTATAATGCCACCGCGTGACATACAGTGAACCGTCTTGGAACAGGGATCGAATTGCGTGGGTTTAGGATGGATTGCGAACACTGCTTCTTCTCAAGACACACAGACATTAATGCGAGTCACAGTTGCCGCTGACTCCTTTTCCCAGGAGTCCCGCTCCAGCTCACCTCTCTCAGTGTGTGACGTGCATTACCTCAGCCGTGAGGCATGGGTAAATGTGGCAGGGCTGGGTATTGCGTTGGGACGGAGGGGTGTAATGTTTGCAGCATGTTCCATTGATTCATAAAGCAGGATTCGATGATGGCTCTGTAATGGTATTCCAGTAAAAACCTCAGACTGTCTTGAGAAAACGAGCAAAGGGAATGTGCACCAAAGGAATGAACACACTTCCTGAGTCATAATAGAGAGGCAGGGATGGAGAGACAGACAAAAAGAGAGACTGACTTTTATTCCTACGTTAATGAGACATCCCCATTACACATCCTCACCACAAAATTTATGTTGGGTGCCACCACATTCTCCGCCCAATCACATTCCACCATTGACACCCAGAACCCAGATTGCAGAACCCTCACCACTGGTGAAACTTAGGTCCACGTGCAATATGTTGTTTGTAAAAAACAGAAGTTTGCCTTACTTTGCCAGGTGAAGAGGACAGAACAGTATGACGGAAAGAGGAGGTACAGAGAGCTAGAGAACAAAAGAGGGAGAGATAGAGACAAAAAAACAAGACAGAGTGAAGAGATTTAATAGAATGACAGAGATCGAGTCTGAAAAAAAGAGAGAAACAGACATCCTAACCTAGAGAGTAGTTTTAATCACTTCATCCAAAGGAATATTCATGATGTTTGTGGCAGTAAGAGCTGGTTACCGATGGAACTGGATAAAGGCTGCGTCAGCTTGTCAAGGCCCTGAGATGTTTTTTGGTTAGAGATTACATCATGACAGAGTAGCTCCCCTCTTCTATCAGCAAGCGGTGACACACCTATGGGGAAACACACACATTAATATAAACAGTCATACCCACGCACACAGCATCAGATGATGACTGGGAAACGTTTTTGATAGTTTGTGATGACGATGTAGTCATAGAGTTTTGTACTGTATGTTTCCTTCTGAGGCGTTTGTCCAGGACCCAACTAGTCACAGAGTGTGTTGTCGTTCTGTGAATTCTCCAAGTTCAAATATTTTCATTCTTATTCCATTAGTGTGGTATGATTCTGGCATGTCAAACTAACCAAAGGCATCTTGACTCCCGAGCCAGGGATCTCTGCCAAAGCAACCCCAACAGTAATTCCGGAAAAAAATACGATCTGGTACGAAGGAGTGTTGAAATATCTTTGGAATACCAAAGGAAATGTGCTTTGGGCCTAGGTTTAATCGAGGAAAAGCAGTATTGCCTCAGATATGTCATCGTAAAATGTATTTTTAGCATGAACCCTTCCTCAAGAATCACACAAAACGTTCCAGCCTCTCTTCTCTCTTCCCTTTTTCCTGATTCGGTGGATTACATTCACTCCATGTTGTTTTGCATGAGCTCTCTCTCTTCCACAGCCCAGACTAGGTGATTCTCTCTCCTATCTCCTCTCTGTGTCCTCTATATTCTTCTTTCTCCTCTATTTTTTCTTCATCTTTGTTTTCTTCTCTCCACTCTATCAATCCGCCCTGCTCCTCTTTGTCCCTCCACCCCACCTCCCCTCTGTCTCCCCCTTTTGACCAGGGGAGGCCTCAGCCAGCCACACACCTACAGAACCTGTGATACTCACACATTTTCAGACGGCAGCAACTGCATCTCTCCGCCTATGACTAGGTGGTGTTTTGGTTTACTTCTCAGCTGTGGCACTTGCTGTTCGTGGCTCATCATCTGCCTTGTTTCATCAACAAAAAATCTGCTGGGCCCAGTGGCAGAGTAGCCCATGTGCCGGTCCATACTGGTTAGCCGAGGCATTACAACTCTGAGGGGCACCAAGCAACCAATGTTTTTTTTTATGACACCGAGCAAGCACCGGACTCATGTCAACTACATGTTCCACAAAGTGTCTCAGAGACTGACTTCCTGTGTCATTGGTGTAAATCCATTCCACTCATGTTGTTTATAGAAAAGCCAATCTTTTCAGAAATCCATTTCATGCTATACCCTTTACACTATAGTAGTCTTGATTTTCAGCGTGATAGAAGACGATGAATATGGATGGTAAATATCTGCTGGCTAGCTAGTTATCTATACTTTAGCCAGTAATGAGAACATTCCTTTAGATCAGATTAAATCAGTAGCTAAAATATTACTGCAACCAGGTCTTTCTACTAGTCAACACGGCGGTAACTAGCACAATATTAGATTGTTTTAGCTTTTAGTAATTTTTTCTCTCACATAATTGTCATCCATTTGCAATGGCTAGCTCTAATGTTATCAACATTTATTTGCCCACAGATACATTTCTGGAGCCATAATGAATCCTTAAACTGAACTGTAAGATACATCAGTATATATTCTGCACTACATGGTCACTAACACTGTAGATACTGTAGATCTGCACTTCTCTGGAAATGGCGACTGTGTGTGTCTGACTGAATTATTTGACTAATTCCGAGTGTCTGAGCCAGAATCAGGAGACTGTCAGATGGATGTGAATGACAGTAGATGGATCCGGAGGTGAGTGATAAAATTGATAATATACATTAGATACCTGTTTAGACAATTGTTTACACTACTGAGCTACAATCTGTTGTTCTCATGTCATTTAGATATCTAGCATTCAGTCCATTCATTTCATCATTTTGCAAAATACAGATCAGTGCACTTTCTATGTGCTCTTACATGAGACCAACAAACATGAATACCTCTGAAAAGCTATTGGTAGCTATTGTCCACAATGTCTGACACCGACAGTCTTATTTGACCTATTTCAGTTCAGCAGAGTGAGTTTGAGCCTCAGACTGGTGGAGGTCAGAATGGTGTGAGGAACAGTAGGGTGGATGTGGAGGTGAGTGGTAAAATAGATACTATAAAATAGTACTCTAAACCTGTTACAGACGGTGCTCTACAAACATTCTCTGCTTTTACTCGTGCAACATCACTGAATGTTTTTGATAGCCATCATCACTTTTTATTTGCTATTTAGATTTTGGAAAGCTTTGTTAACTGTATGTTTCTTCGCAGTGCTGTCAGTGACATCTGAATTGGTATTAAAATAATTTATACTGTTAAGTAGGTTTGGTGAAATTGGCTGGGGTGGCGTGGGGGGCACTTAAGCCAATGTTGCCCAGGGGCACATTCAAGTCTTAATACGGCCCTACATGGAACCAGACAGATAAATAATACTGGGCTAAGTCAGCTTAAGTCTTCACAATTAAAAACAGTGGCTTTTCAAGCATCTACAGCTGCCTTTTTGTTTAAAAAAATACGTCTTTATGACTTATGCACTTAACCGCTAGTTCCTAGTATGGACATGTTTTGAAGCTAGCCCAACGTGAGGTTAGGACGCAGTGGCAAAAGTAAACTCTCTGCCCATCTCACTAGCTGGTACAGTTGCTTTTGAGGTCAGAGTCTGAAACCAATGGCTTTTACAAGGATGGGCATGTAACCGACTAATCACCAAGCCAATCAGCCATTGGCTTCATCTGAATGGTCAAAAACAAAACGGCCAAACATGTTGGTCACAAAGATGTTTTATGCCTTCATTAGCAAAAGGGAGAAATCAGCCAAAAATCTCAGTTTTTATCCTTTCTGTTGTTCACTGTGCGTCTTTGCCAGGAAGCCGCCATGGGGCAGTGCCCAATGAGCGGACAACACCATTGGTTGGCTCAGCCCCAGAGGACTATGAAAGACTTTATAAGTCTAATAGTGCAGTTTATATATTTTATTACTGCTCATTAATGAAAGCCTTGCATTCTGGAAGAAGTTGCTATTCTCTAGTCTAATCCTGCCCTGTTGCAATATTGAATTACACTCCCAAGCTTTCGGCTGCCTGGACTAATAACCATACAAGCAAACAATGAATTAACTTTGTTTTGAAAAAAAATAACTTTTCTTCTTTTGAAACGCATGTGGGTTGTCATCCATGATAAAGAAAAATTGTGTTACTGTACCTGCTCTACCTTGCTACTTTTGACTCAGTATTGTACTGCATTAAGTAAATTTCAAAAAGTAGGTATTTTTAATTATCAAGGCATATTTAAACACAGTAGCCCTGTAACAAGTGGTGGTGTAATAGTCTCAAAAATTTATAAATTTTAATTTTAAACGTGGTAATGTGCAGTGAATAAGCAAAAATCTCTGTTTTCTCTGGCTGTCTAAATGTGTTTGGGGCAAAGGTTTTGGATTTCTTTGTTGTTCTCCCTAATTTAAGAACAGCGTTCACTTTGACGACTTGTTTGACACTACAGCAAGGCCACAACCTTGTCCTTGCCAACATGTCAATCCGACCCTTGTAGCTGTGTAAAGACAAGCTCAATCAAAGGTCTCTGAGGAACAACTAAAACAACATCGTTTTGCTCCAAGAGGGCATGTTTCTTTTAGCTTCTTGCAGTGAAGATTGTTTTATTTATTTCATGAATCTAAACGCAATCTAACTTCACTGACAGTTGCACAAGAGGGCTTTTATGTTTGACCTTCACTAGTTTTACTTGATTGGAGACCAACGAAGGGCCTGGAAAGGTACAATACTGTAGGACAGGTCATTGAAAATCTACCAACCAAGTAAATGCTCAATACCTGTCTACACAGTCACATACGCAAGTAGACACCCCTGTACACAAATGTGTGTGCACACATGCACACGCACACGTTATCACCTGCATGATGGTCTAAATAGTTTAAGTTTACAAATGTCTTTTCATCCCCTCCTCATTCCTTGTGTGCACCGGCGTAACCTAGACCTATGGCCCAATCACATCCCAAGAGGAAGTGCAGGATTCCTGGGTAGTGGAGCGACAGTGGTTCCCTTTTCAGGTGAATCCTCCAGTAAGGTCTGGAAGCTGACTAGGAGCCATCTGAACACAGGGGATATGCTCCAACTGGGTTCCAGAGACTCAGTGTCCACACAGCTTTCAGACAAAACTTGTTGGGAGGAAATATTTTCCTGTCCGTATCGGTTGTCATCACACCTTTGTGGTTTTGTAGCTTCAATGAGGCGTACAGACGTCTATGTGGTCATCAAGAAATTATGCAAAAATTGATGAAGTTTTCACTTTATAACTTGATTATCAGCATTGTCAACACTATTACTTGTATAAAATGCATACATATTCAAGGAACATTGAAATGTGCAGGGTTTGTAATTACTGTATTTATGTTTCTATTTATCACCTCATAATATCATTTATTTATATGAAACTAATTGCTGTCTTGCTTTCATTATGCATTGACCAGGCTGTCAATGTAAATTAGAATCAGCTTACAAGGTTAAGTAAAGGTGAAATAAAATAAATTCAAAAACACAATACTCTAATAGAAAAAACCCTGAAAGGTTTATCTCTAATTAGCCACCTTCCATCTTCTGAAAGGCTCTAATATCAGAAAATGTTTCTGTTTTGAACATTTACACAGTGGTTCCTCAGTAACCCTTTGGATATTGCTTTTCTCATTCCAAAATTCTGTGAATTTGCTAAATTACTGTGGATTTACTGATTAATTACTGTTTAATTACAGTTCAATTATTGTTCAATTTGTTGAACTACTGTAAGGTGTAAATTAATCAGGCAAATGAAGAGTTGAAGATCAAGGCAGGCCAATTTACATCTGGCAAGTTATTAAAGTTATTTGTGTTTGCCAGGAACTCAATAAATAAAGGGGACAACTGTCTCACTGCATGACCCGCCATAAGGAGTCATAAAGTGCGACAAGGCACAGCTGCCCTTTATCCCACATTCAACCCACACACCCTGAACACAGCTGAGGCAAATTTTACCTCCTTCTGATGGACCACCGGGCCAGGTTGGAATCAAGGATATACATGTACACTAACCCTAGAACATGAAGTGGGTTGTCACCTTTTCATGCACTACTTTTGACTTTAGCCTTATGGGTCAACAGTAGTGTGTAGTAGATGCTGGGCAGTCATTTGGGACGTATCGTGGGATGTTAATAAAGGCTGAAGGCTCCATGCCAATGCTGGAATCTCCTGCTATGCTCTGAGATATTTTCACAGACTTCAATTAAATTTTGAAATGAGAAGACACTGTTCAGAGGGTTAATATTGAAGTTTGGGAGAGATGCCATAGTGTGATAAGGACATGCAATTTCCCACGATGGGACTTGCCTCTCCTTCCTCGACACTGCAGATTGTCTTTACTCTTTTCATTGTTTGGGACCAAAATCCAAGAGATTTGGCTTGGTCCCAACTTGCATTCTGTTTTCTGTAGGTCACTACTTTGTTTGCTGAAGGGCCCTTTGCGTCTGGTCAAATCAAATGCATTTTGTTATAGAAAAGGATGGCATTCGTAATGGTCCTGACAATGATTTCCTTCACTATGCAGTCCATATTTCACCATTTGAACAGGATTTGTACTGAGGATATGACGAGGTGTGATTCCAAATGTCTTGTGAATGGGCACTCGCCGGTCCATCTTTAATATAATTTATGCATTTTAGATTGTGCTTTTCTGTGTAACTGCATAGTGTAACGAAACATTATCCCATATACATTGTTTTTGCCATATTTATTTAGATCCAAGAATTACATTTTAAAGATTTTCTTAGGGGGGGTGGGGATTTTTTAAAATAATTTTAGTACAGAAAAGTAGCAGACAGAGGATATGTTGACAGGTATGTAGGGAGAGACAGAAAGGAAGGGCACAGATAGTAGCTGACATGGGGCTTGAACCCTCATCGCAGGAGAGCATGTGTGCTCTGGAGTTAGGAGCTTAGACCACTACACCATCTGGCACAGACAAACAGTTATTTCAGTTATACAGTTAAGTTGGTCACTTTAGAGAAACTAGTTCCAAGGCTCGAATTCTACAATTTTTTTACATTTCCATTTCATTTAGCAGACGCTGTTATCTAGAGCAACTTACATTAAGTACACTCTAAAAAAGAAACCTTGGGTGAACATAAAAAATGAAGGCAACATTTTTGCGAAAAGCTTTTTGAGTTATGCCAACTCCTGATATAATTACATTGATATAACACTATATAACCAATAAGCGTTTCAGCTACAATGAAACGCATTTACTAAGTAACATGAACTTAACTGTCAACTTAAACAAAAGTATTTAAGTTGTTCCAAAGCAATATTTTAGGTAGGCTGAATTAGCTTTTTGGACACAATAAATAGCATTTCTAAGTAACTTTAACATAATAACAGTCAATTGAAACATAGGTATTTAAGCTGTTCCAACACACTGTTTAAGTGTGGTAAATTAACCATTAGGAGTTGGCATAATTCTTAAAGTTAAACGCAAAAATGTTGCCTTAATTTTTTACATTGACCCAATGTTTCATTTTTTTGAGTGTATATAAATAGAATGTCTAAGTCACACAAACAGAGATTTAACTCATTCAACACAATTTGTTTTATTAAGTTAACTTTGTTTTTCCACTATTAAAAAAAATTAATCACTGTGTAATTTTTTATATTTGAAAGCTAATAAAATCTAATAAAAGCTAATAAAAACACTTTTGTTTTTTCCCCCATTTATCATGAGCTGGACTTATTCTATGTACACAAAAGGTCTATTTCTCTCAAATATTGTTCACAAATCTGTCAAAATCTGTGTTAATGAGCACTTCCCCTTTGCCAAAATAATCCATCCACCTCACAGGTGTGGCATATCAAGATGCTGATTAGACAGCATGATTATTGCACAGGTGTACCTTAGACGGGCCACAATAAAAGGCCACTCTAAAATGTGCAGTGTCATCACAGAGCACAATACCACAGATGTCACAAGTTTTGAGGGAGCAAAACTGACAACCCCTACGGAGTGATTTAAAGCTGTGCTAAAACAGGTGGATTTAGCACCACGGCCAACTCCACAGCCTACTGAATTGTTTGTGATTCCTAATTGTTTGCAAACTAATGTGTTGCGTTAATATATTTATTTAAAAAGCCAGTACTAAATATAAAATATTTTACAATATTAACTTTTTAAATTTCACCAATACAATTTGTTCACAAATATTACAATTTACATCAACAGTGCTAAGGTTTTAAGGGCAGTCAAAAAAATACAGGACTGGAGATGCATTACTTTTGAGCTGGCTTTTTGTCCAACAATATACACCCTTCCCTTAACATTAAGTTACTTGTAACTTCAATAAACGTGACAGAATTAGATGATTTAGTAACTTCCCAGCATAATTCTGAGTGAATGCAAATAATATCACACCCTTTTACTTATGCTTTTATTTCAACCTTAGATTCAGAACATGTGCTAGTCTGCGGACAGATTAATGAAAAGCTAGCTGATATACAGTGTGTACATTTGCTTTGGTAGAGATTGCAGTTTACTATAAACTATAAAATACACTACCTTTATGTTATATGCCAACTTCACAAAACAATGTTATTCCCATTGCAATTACAATGAAGTGTTAGCTACTGTACGTCCCAACTAATTTGTATGCGATGTATTTTATGCAAGTTTACGATATGGCTAGTCAAAGACTAACGTGTAGAAAGGAACTCTAGGATTTTGAGCTGTTTCATCCCCTCCTATATTCGGTTCTTCCCTTAACATTAATCAAGTTAGTTACTTGGTTATCTTCTTTTTAGCTACGGTAGGAATCAGTTCAGAGTAAACTTAACAGAATTTTATGTTTTTTAGTTCACCAACTGAATTCTGAGTTACTGCTTGTTAGCCTTGTCTGTTGGTCAGATCTAAACACAACCACAAACAGCCAGAATATCATAATCACCATCCAAACTAATCAAAGTTTTTGGGGCCATAAAGGAAAAATGTGTTTGTACCTGTATTAACACTCACCTTGTTATTTCTAGGCATGCGCGGGAAAATGAAAACAAATGAAAAATAGTTGTCTTGCAAAATTACGTTACAAAAACTTGAAATTTGATCCTTATTGATGAATTCAAGATTTTAAGTTTAGCTTGGTCATGATTGTATGCTAAAACAAAAGGTATATTTTTGTGTCACCAGAGCTCAAGAAAATAACAATTACAAACAAAAAGTCTAACAATGTAATAGAACTTGATTTTTTATCTCACAACAATACATATATTGAAGTAATTGCTAAACGTCAGAGCAACTTAGGGTTAAGTGTCCACATTCAGGGATCGAACCGACAACCTTAAGACTTTAAGTCTGATGCCCCAACCAATGAGCCATCTGATGCCCCAACCAATGAGACATCTGATGCCCAAACCAATGAGACATCTGATGCCCCAATAGTTCCCCAGATGCCCCTATATGAATAGTTCCTTTATGTTCCAGCATGTTATTAAGTAAGAAGATTGTTTTTCTCGGTCCATCAGATGTTGTTTTTAGGTTAGTCCTCTATCGGCTTCTGACCAAACTTTGGTGTTACACAAGGCTATAGAATTGGAGTAATGTGAAATCATGACTAAGGCCTTTCGTCTTTTATAGCAATGTTGCTGACTGGTTTCCCAGAGATCTGGGCCTGATCTTACCCTCTAGAGTTGCAAACCGCATCTCACAGATGAGCTGCTTTCTGGTTCCAGACGTTTCCAGTGGAACTGGAGAGGCATCAAATCTGTCATCTTAGTAAGGAAGGCTTGGGGCTGGCCGTCATTCATTTCTAGCTGACACAGGCCGACAGGAGCCAATGCAAAATGCTTTAAGGCATTAGTAATGTAAAAACCTATGTATAATTTATTATTGGTTAATATCAAAGATAAACTTTCTATGATTAATGCACTTGTAATCCACAATGACTTTCTTGCGTTGTGGAGTTTCCTCACTGGGTAATCCTGCCATGGGTTTGGAGCCACTGTCCTATATTGTCCCCCAAGGCTCAGCATTCTATAAAACGCTCCTGAATGCAAACTTCATGCAAGACACTTCGGCTCTCTAACTGGATTGCACTGCTGGCAGAGCTGCCTCGTTACATGAGTGCACAAAGCTGAAGTAGAATGACAGGAATATGCAAGATACAATGTGTGGGTATATGTGTCTACTACACTGTGCTTCAGATTGGGACTGAACCAATCTGACTGGGTTTGCTTACGGTGCAGTGGTAATGGCTTCATCCTTTCTCCTCCCCCACTACTACTCCCCAGGTTGTTACTGTAAATGAGAAAATATTCTCAGTCAGCTTGCCTAGTAAAATAGCGTTAAACAAACGAACAAACTGCCAAAGTCAATATATAGCTGTGTTATTGTGACCAGGGTTCTAATCATCGTTGAAACACTTCCTGGTCAGAGGCGAGCTGAGTGATAACATGCAGAATAGCTTTGCAAGATGTGCATCAGACAGCATGCCTGTGCTCTTTGACTTGTCCAAAGTTGGACGTCTCGAAATTAAGGGGAAATAATCAACAAAATAAAATATTCTGACTGAGCTGAGCTTTGATCACACTCATTGGGGCCAGGTTGGGGCTGCAGCTAACTTGGAAAAGAAAACATTTTGTCTCTAAAAGGACCCAGGTCATCCTAGAACCCAAGCTGCCCTAATGTTTATGGCCCGTCCTCCAGCCCTAAGCTTGGCTTACACTTTAAGCCCGAGCTACAGACTGTCGAGGGAGCCAGTACCTTATAACTGATTTGCTGGCCTTCTCAAGATCTACGTACTAGTGATGCGTAAAGGCTCACAAGGCTCAGATAATAAAATAAACTATTCTTATACTGTATATCACCTTGAGTTTTTGACAATAATATTTGGGCCTGGTCCCAGTTAATGTCATGGTTTAGTTACATTGATAAAAAGCCTAATCAGGCTCTTCGACCTCGTATCGACAATGATCTAATAGGTTTGTGTTTTACATTGAAATGAAGTTAGGCAGCGCTGAGTCCTTGACAGCCAGGTGCTGAACAGTTGGCTCTGAATCTCGGCATCAGCGGCCAACTGGAAAAGGCTTTGCTGAATTTATCTGCACCCTTTTCCCTTGACAAATCATTTTATTGTTCCCAAACAGTTGGTTTTCATTTAGTCTTTTGGCTAATAATTCAGTTAGGAGCATGTGGGCCATTCTCCTTTCTCCTAAAACTTTTGCTGAGACTAACTGGGAGAACTGGGACTGCTCCAAACTGACAGAAAACTTAGTTGCTATTCAAGCTGACTGAAAAATTAAATGTAACCTACCTAAATGCCATGGCGTTACGAAGAAGAAGCAGAAACCTGCAAATGGAAGTTGCACTTGGTAGGATTTATCAATCACATCTACTACACGACTCCGTCCATGGCATAACACTAACACTGACTGTTAAAGGCCTGAAGTTTTAGCCTCCTGTAAGGTCACCCCCTCTATGACTAATCACATTACAGACCTGTGCCGTTCGTATTTACGGCAGAAAGCCTGTATGACTGCCTGACTGCCCTGCAACAGATGGGAAAAAAGATAGTGTCTGCAAGCACTGCCTTCTTCCAACCGTCCGCATAGCTGCTGCACTCTTCCTGACCTGGGACTAGCTACACCGGGGTTTGGCCGCTAATCTTTTACAAATGCTGGGAGTCTCCACAACTGGACCCTCTCTGAGACGGCTTAGTCAAAACAGTCCTGAATGTGTGGTTCCCTGAATGGGCCTCTGACGTGCCGTTTGAGATGTGGCCTAATTCAAACAGCGGCTAACTAACAAGGACCTGCTGCTCCCTCAGCAGCGTTACCAGCCCAGCTCATTGAATCCCATAGACCACAACAGCATGTTTGTTGTTGCGTTGCGTGACATACAGTACAGGCCTACCGTGCTGGTTCGTTTGACATGGTTGGAGGTGATGCATAAATGGAGACATCACCCTGGATTTACAGCAGGGATGCCTAACTCTGTTCCTGGAGATATCTAATGTCCTTCAACCACAGGTTCAACTAAACTAATGTAGCATTCATTTACCTAATCATGAGACTCTAAATTAGTATTTTCAGACAAAAATATCTAACGGACAGTAAATCTCAAGGAACAGGGTTGGGTACAGATATGTAGGAGACATTAGCTGAATGGATTTACTGTATGTTGTTGGAAGATCAACACAGATTAATCAAATTATGTAGCTGAGTTTATTTGACCTACTGTCACCTTGCATGAGCACACCTGCCTTGCCATTGACTGGGAACAGTCCAGAGTCCAGGTCAAGCATGTCTTTTATAGCGTACATGGAGTGACAACAGGTCCCACCTTGGTCAGACTAATACACATTAAGCTTCCTGGCAGATAAAGACACAAAAACAATATTTTGGAGTTTAGCTCTTAACATATGTGAGGAAGGGAAGTGAGACTCATAATGACATTCAGTGTCACCAATACAGGCTTCTTACAGATCTCCAACAGAACAGAACAGACTAGGTATAAAGAGATTTTATTGTACAATTCATAAACAGAGCAATGACACACACTGGCACAGTACTATTCTTCAGCCCTCATTATGCAGATGGAAAATATAATCCATGAGGCTACTACTGTAGACCATCCCACAACCACCTTTTTAGGGCATGCGATGTAATAGGGCACACAATATTCAATAGTGACAAAGTAGTTCCCTGGGTCTGCCAGCAATGTTATTGCTTCTACATGAAGTCTTTGTGTGCTAGGGAAGACAAAACAAACAATCAGACACACTTGTAAAAGGAGAATCAACAAGCTTTAAGGACGTGGCAGCACGGAAATGTCCTTCCCTTTGTGATTGGGCTAGTTAGTGTTGTGTCCTTCTCTATCTTCTCCTCCTTCATGGCTGGATACGACCCCCAAAGTCTCCTTGACACTTAGCCTTTCCATCTGAAGTCCCCAATGGCACCGCCTGCTTCTCTGTGTCGTCATGCTACTCCTCCTCGCCCGCTGCTCCTCCTCACCCACTGCTCCTCCTCGGCCACTGCCCCTCCTCGCCCGCTGCCCCTCCTCGTCCGCTGCCCCTCCTCATCCGCTGGCCCTCCTCGTTCGCTGCCCTGTGTCTGCCTTCCTTCAATCTCTCTGCGTCTTCTGTCTCAGGGCATTCCTTCCCGCTCGGTCAGCTCCCCATCTCAGTGCGTTCCTTCCCCCTCCACGGGCTCTTCGTCTCAGGGCGCTCTGGCCATCCCAACCAGTTCTGCCAAATGAAGCCCTCTGAGCCTTTTAAACTGCCTCCTTCTAAGTCAATACCCAGATCCCACCTGCCTCCACTTACTCCTAATTATTCAGCAGCTGCAGGTAATTCAGAGTCTCAATGTCCATTGTTCCTGTCCCGTCCTGTGCCCACCCCGCTGTGCTGGTGCCCAGATCACTGCTGTTGGTGATCATGTTTCCACCTGGTGACTCCAGCTGTACATCTCCAGAGAGCATTGCGTTCTCTCTGCCCAAGACCACCAAACTGTGTTGATGCTACACAGCTTATGGTCACAGCCAACCCATTCCTATCTTCATTTTTGGACAATAATTGAACACTTATAAACAATGTGACCTTATTACAATGGGCTGTGTACCTTCAGATCCCTCACCCAGTACAGCCAGAAGAGGATTGACCACCCCCTTGAGTCTGGCCTCTCTCTAGGTTTCCTCCTAGATTCCACCTACTAGGGAGTTTTTCCTAGCCACTGTGCATCATTTGTGTTGTTTGCTCTTGGGGGTTTTGGGCCGGGTGTCTGTCAAAGCACTTTGTGATAACTGCTGTTGTAAACATTGCTTCATGAAATAAATTTGATTGATTGGTGACATTCACAACAAGTGGGCAGATCATACAAAGACCCAGACCTTAAAAACTGTTCACAGAGAGTCACTTCAACATTATCTCAGTACAGACATTTAATTCCTCCACAATATTTTGAATCAGAGTATAAGATTTACTCATCCAGAGCTAAATGCAGAGTTGACATGTTCTTTCCAAGTGAGCGATGTGGGAACCTTCATGGCATATTGCTTGACACCCGACTTCGAGCATAAGCACAACGGGCTCTGTAATCCCAATCCACACTAACTTCCTTTGACAACCTTCTTGGAAGATGGAGAGTGTAGAATTAGAAGACAATATTTGGGCCATTTTGCTCCGCGAAGGTTTCCTTGCTGTTTTTCTATCTTCTTGTAAGGAAAGCACCTTCTGGTTTCTCATATGAACATGAATCTTAAAGAAACATGTTTCTCATTCCACATGAGCAATAGGCTGCCAACCACATGTCCTTAAGACAACCTGACTCCCTTGCTTGTCTTCGCCTGCTCTCTCTCTGTTTACATGGGGTCAGCCACATCTTCACAATACCCCGGGTCTTAACCATCTCCATGCACTTCTAGCTTCTCTCCAGGCACTCACAGAGCTATTTTAGAAGATTATGCTCAATGTCAGAGGTATTCATTCCAAACACTTGTGACATATTTTATTGTTGGTGCAACCTTTTTTTTCATAAATGCTTCGAATAAAGCGTCATTCTTTTCACTAGATGTTGACACCACCGTAGTAATGAAAGAACAAAATTATATGCTGAGTATTGTTTCAGTTTAGAGAGTTTAAGCATCGCAATGTTCATTACATTTTGTAAATAGTCCCTTCAAAGGTTTTGGCAGTAATCTCATGAGGAATGTAGAATTATTACAGTCTTTAGAGATGGTTTATCAAATGTATCTGTCATGTTTTTGGTTTCTGGTTGTTTTGGAGCACATACTGTAGTACTATCTGATTACAAAGAACTACTATGGTGTATTGGTTTCCAACAAAACTACAAGCATGTGTCTATTTGTAAATGCTTCAGAGGTTTGGATATACTTTATTGTGGGAACAATACATCTTTTGTGATTTTTTAAAATAACAGTCATTACTGTTTTCTGCATTTGTGCTTTGGACTCCTACTAAAAACTAGCTTGACCTATAAACTACATAGGAAAATGAGCTTAGAGAAATATGTTTTTAATAAGTGTATATTTTAAAAGTGAAATGTTTCATATTTACCCCCTTCAAATGACATGTTGATTGCATGTCAATGACTACTATTGGCCATGTTGTGGATGAGCGTTAGCAGTAAATCGAAAAACTCATTAAAATTCACAAACTTAATTTGACATGCTAGCCGTGTAACAGTCCTGGTCATTGGGAAGCCCTTGCTGATCTGACCACTGTAAAGGTGCCAGTCTTCTATAACTCTCATGAACGGGGGGGCATGAAGCAATCCGAGTGAGAGAGGGAGGCATATCGTAAGGATATGTACACTGCCTGCTGCCAAGGTACACTCATTTAAGAGCAGAAAACTAGTTGCTCAGTAAACCCAGCATTTTTCTCTGTATTTGTGTTAGGGATGATGTCAAATGGCAAGAATTCATATTTCACATTTAGTTTTCTCTTTTAAGGTAATTTCTTTCACACTTTTAATGCGCATGGAAACAAACATTTACATTTCAAAGATTTTCAAATAAAAATAAATGAAAAACAAACTCTTTTGCAGGCTTGGAGCCTGTTTTGGAAAACAGTTCAGGGACAAAATTGTTTTTTAATAGTTTTTAAAAGAGCTTCACAATGAATGCCAGGTTATGTGAAAGAGTTGACACACAGTAGGGCCTCAAGCCTTTAGAGATTCCCTCCTAATTAAACCTTTAAACTCACGTCCCATGCAACGGCAACAACACAGATGGACGGAGTGATTCATTAAATGAAGAAGAATGATTTCTTTATTCCTCTTCATTATCGTCTGCTTATGATGCCTATCACAACAAAAGAACAGATCCAACACTCCTCCCATCTGCACCTGGGTAGTTCCGTGAAAGCAAGAATGCTGACAAAATGGCTGACATTCTACTTCTAACGTCAAGTTGTGAGGATGTAAAGAAAGTGTACTTCTCTTCAGGGTTGAGATCCAGGTTTCTTATTTTACTGAGACCTGGATCACACAGTGTCCGGCGGGAAAAGCCCTGCCAGCACAAGAAGCAATAATAAAAGAAGCAATAATAAAAGGATTCTTATTACAGCCATTAAACAAGAGAAAGGAAAACACAGGGATTTAATGCCTAGACATTCAAATGCTTACACAGTGAGAATATATTTGCTCGTAAAGTCCTTTGATGGTGGCCCTGTCATTCCCGTTGTGCTGCGCTGCAGTCTGTATGACCAGTCTGTTTATTGACTCCGTACTGCGCGAGACTGAATGTGTTTCCATTGGTTTTAGTTGGTACAGTTTCACCATCTCATTGGCCCACAGCAGCTGGGCCAGAAACACCAGTAACCTCAGGTTTCTCTGATGTGATGGGCCACCAAGGTCCCTCCTGAATGTCACCTCAGGTCAGGGTCATTTCATGATCTCTACTTCTTATTCCTCCTATTTCCTCTTCCTCCTTTTTATCATTGTCTTACTCATCCCCTTCATCATCCTCCGAATCCCCCCCGTCATCCTCCAATTCCTCCTCTTCATCATTGTCTTATTCCTCCTCTTCGTCATTTTCTTATTCCTCCTCTTTGTCATCCTTGATTCCTCTTCATCATCCTCTTATTTGGAGCTAGATAGAGTGCCTATAGAAAATCATCATACCCTGTCAAAATCCGTTCCTTTTGTTACATTAAACCCTGGAAATTAAATTAAATCTAACTTTCGCCAGCTGTACTGACAAATTATAACTCTCAACATCAAAGTAAAAATTACAAAAATTCTAAATAATTATTATAAATGTAATTGGGGAAATACCTGGTTTGGATGAGGGATCAGCAAACAATTGTATGCCTCGACAATTTACAGAAAATATAAATAAATCGATTGGTAGAACAACAATATCAGGCAACTTGTAAGTCTGATTCAAACAACTGTTGGCATAGAGAAGTATTTCAGTTTAAAAGGGGTGTAGAATTCCACTGGTGAGAAGGCTACTTTCTCTTTCAGAGATGCACTTATAAAGCTATAAAACCTATTTCTCTAATTTTTTATAAAATATCAGATAGGATAATGTTTCCCTACACTATGTAGTGTTTTGTTACACACAGAAGCAACGCCTACAATTATTGACAATTATCAATGACGTCCCTGTGATTGCTGCAATTTTTGTTGAAATAGGAAAATAAGAAATAAAAAGATTAAAATTGTTGTACCCATTGCTATATATGTAATGATGGTATAAGTGCATATAAGGAAACTTTTATTTAGAATACTCAAGGAAATGTGTAAATTCAAGCAAAGAAACCAATGGACATTGGCTGTTGAATTTCTCCATAAGTAACCCCACCCACCAGTCGGCTTCATCCTGAACAACTACTAGTTTTTTTTCCCTTCGATATAGACCGGTACAGTATGCTACCCAGCAGCATGGTTATAGATGGGAACACCATACATACCTTGATGGATGTGGACTGGCATGGTACAGTGCTGTAATGGGAAAGAGCCATTAGAGCAGGGTGCCCAACCGTGTTCCTGGAGATCTACCATCCTGTAAGTTTTCACTTCAACCCTAATTTAGCACACCTGATTCTAATAATTCTCTAAACGAAAGCTAAAATATGTTGCCCTCAACAAGGTTTAAAGAGAACCTACAGGGTGGTAGATTTCTAGGAATAGGGTTGGGCAGCTCTGCATTAGAGTAACTATTATAAATTTGCTCAGGTACTACCAGTCACTTCCCACACTGACATCATTATGTCGTGGGGGTGTTGCTCTTTAGCGGGACTGGGCAATTGGTCAGGATTGAAGGGAAAATGGATGCTGCCAAGTACACCCAAAAAGGAAAACCTGTGGCCCTCTGCTATATAGCTGGAGTTGTGCATGTTGTTCACCTTCCAGCACGATAATGACCCTAAACACAATGCCAAAAAAACTATGCGGGAAGGAGAATGTCCTTGAGTGGCCAAGTCAGAGCCCTGACCAAAATCAAACTGAAAATCTGTGGATGGACTTCAAGACAGCAGTCAATCGCAGCCCACCATGAAATCTGAACTCAAACAATTCTGCAAGGAATAATGAGCAAAAATTCCCCAATCTAGGTGAGCAAAGCTAATAGAGACATCCAAACTGATAGACTGCTGGCTGTAATTAAATAAAAATGTGACTCTACAAGTTTAAAATCATGGGAATTATCTATTTTTAAGTTTGCAAACGGTTTTAACGTTACTTGAGTGTTATAATGCTGGAAGAATTTTTTTTTTTTAATCTGTTTTGATTTCATGCAGTAAGACAAAGTGACTATTTCAAAGTGGTATGATTATTTTCTATCTGTAGAGTAATCCATTTGGAGTGTGTAGTGTATGAATCCGTTTGGAGCTAAATGATGTGTAGTATCTAAATCCATTTGGAGCTACAGTAGATGATGTGTAGTATCTGATTCCATTTGGAGCTAGAAAATGTGTAGTATCTGAATCCGTTTCGAGCTAGATGATGTGTAGTATCTGATTCCATTTGGAGCTAGATGATGTGTAGTATCTGAATTTGTTTGGAGTTAGATGATGTGTAGTATCTGAATCCGTTTGGAGCTAGATGATGTGTAGTATCTGAATCCATTTGGAGCTAGATGATGCGTAGTATCTGATTCCATTTGGAGCTAGATGATATGTAGTATCTTAATCCGTTTCGAGCTAGATACTGTGTAGTATCTGAATCTGTTTCGAGCTCGATACTGTGTAGTATCTGAATCTGTTTCGAGCTAGATACTGTGTAGTATCTGAATCTGTTTGGAGCTAGATGATGTGTAGTATCTGAATCTGTTTGGAGCTAGATGATGTGTAGTATCTGAATCAGTTTCGAGCTAGATGATGTGTAGTATCTGAATCTGTTTGGAGCTAGATGATGTGTAGTATCTGATTCCATTTGGAGCTAGATGATATGTAGTATCTGATTCCATTTTGAGCTAGATGATGTGTAGTATCTGAATCAGTTTGGAGCTAGAGGATGTGTAGTATCTGATTCCATTTGGAGCTAGAAGATGTTTAGTATCTGAATCTGTTTGGAGCTACAGTAGATGGTGTGTAGTATCTGAATATATTTGGAGCTGGATGATGCATATTATCTGATTCCATTTGGAGCTAGATGATGTGTAGTATCTGATTCCATTTGGAGCAACAGTAAATTAGGTGTAGTATCTGATTCCATTTGGAGCTAGATGATGTGTAGTATCTGAATCCATTTGGAGCTAGATGATGTGTAGTATCTGATTCCATTTGGAGCTAGATGATGTGTAGTATCTGAATCAATTTGGAGCTAGATGATGTGTAGTATCTGAATCTGTTTGGAGCTAGATGATGTGTAGTATCTGAATCCGTTTGGAGCTAGATGATGCGTAGTATCTGAATCCACTTCGAGCTAGATAATGTGTAGTATATGAATCTGTTTGGAGCTAGATGGTGTGTAGTATTTGAATCTGTTTGGAGCTAGATGATGTGTAGTATCTGAATCTGTTTCGACCTAGATGATATGTAGTATCTTAATCCGTTTCAAGCTAGATACTGTGTAGTATCTGAATCTGTTTCGAACTAAATACTGTGTAGTATCTGAATCTGTTTGGAGCTAGATGATGTGTAGTATC
Organism: Umbra pygmaea; assembly: GCA_016801145.1. NCBI lineage: Eukaryota > Metazoa > Chordata > Actinopteri > Esociformes > Umbridae > Umbra > Umbra pygmaea. The sequence goes on from JACXGM010001268.1 coordinate 54,985, forward strand.
TGAATCCGTTTGGAGCTAGATGATATGTAGTATCTGAATCCATTTGGCGATAGATGATGTGTAGTATCTAAATCAGTTTAGAGCTAGATGATGTGTTGTATCTGAATCTGTTTGGAGCTAGATGATGTGTAGTATCTGAATCAGTTTCGAGCTAGATGATGTGTAGTATCTGATTCCATTTGGAGCTAGATGATTTGTAGTATCTGAATCCATTTGGAGCTAGATGATGTGTAGTATCTGAATTCGTTTGGAGCTAGATGATGTGTAGTATCTGAATCCGTTTGGAGCTAGATGATGTGTAGTATCTGAATCCATTTCGAGCTAGATAATGTGTAGTATATGAAGCTGTTTGGAGCTAGATGGTGTGTAGTATTTGAATCTGTTTCGAGGTAGATAATGTGTCGTATCTGAGTCCATTTGGCGCTAGATGATATTTAGTATCTAAATCCGTTTCGAGGTAGATAATGTGTAGTATCTGAATCTATTTGGAGCTAGATGATGTGTAGTATCTGAATCCGTTTGGAGCTAGATGATGTGTAGTATCTGAATGCGTTTCGAGCTAGATGATGTGTAGTATCTGAATCTGTTTGGAGCTAGATGATGTGTAGTATCTGATTCCATTTGGAGCTAGTTGATGTTTAGTATCTGAATCCGTTTCGAGCTAGATAACGTGTACGATCTGAATCTGTTTGGAGCTAGATGATGCGTAGTAGCTGAATCCATTTGGAGCTAGATGATGTGTAATATCTGAATTAGTTTGGAGCTAGATGACGCGTAGTATCTGAATCCGTTTCGAGCTAGATGATGTGTAGTATCTGATTCAATTTGGAGCTAGATGATGCGTAGTATCTGAATCCATTTGGAGCTAGATGATGCGTAGTGTCTGAATGAGTTTCGAGCTAGATGATGTGTAGTGTCTGAATTCGTTTGGAGCTAGATGATGTGTAGTATCTGATTCCATTTGGAGCTAGATGATGTTTAGTATCTGAATCCGTTTGGAGCTAGATGATGTGTAGTATCTGACTCCGTTTGGAGCTAGATGATGTGTAGTATCTGATTCCATTTGGAGCTAGATGATATGTAGTATCTTAATCAGTTTCAAGCTAGATACTGTGTAGTATCTGAATCTGTTTCGAGCTAGATACTGTGTAGTATCTGAATCTGTTTGGAGCTAGATGATGTGTAATATCTTAATCCGTTTCGAGCTAGATACTGTGTAGTATCTGAATCTGTTTAGAGCTAGATGATGTGTAGTATCTGATTTCATTTTGAGCTAGATGATGAGTAGTATGTGAATCCGTTTCGAGCTAGATGATGTGTCGTATCTGATTCCATTTGGAGCTAGATGATGTGTAGTATCTGACTCCATTTGAAACTAGATGATGTGTAGTTTCTGAATCCGTTTGAAGCTAGGTGATGCGTAGTATCTGATTCCATTTGGAGCTAGATGATATGTAGTATCTTAATTCGTTTCAAGCTAGATGATGTGTAGTATCTGATTCCATTTGGAGCTAGATAATGCGTAGTTTCTGAATCCGTTTCGAGCTAGATGATACGTAGTATCTGATTCCATTTGGAGCTAGATGATATGTAATATCTTAATCCGTTTCAAGCTAGATACTGTGTAGTATATGAATCTGTTTCGAGCTAGATACTGTGTAGTATCTGAATCTGTTTGGAGCTAGATGATGTGTAGTATCTGAATCTGTTTGGAGCTAGATTACGTGTAGTATCTGAATCCGTTTGGCGATAGATGATGTGTAGTATCTGAATCATTTTCGAGCTAGTGATGTGTAGTATCTGAATTTGTTTGGAGCTAGATGATGCGTAGTATCTGAATCCGTTTCAAGCTAGATGATGTGTAGTATCTAATTCCATTTGGAGCTAGATGATGCGTAGTGTCTGAATCCGTTTCGAGCGAGATGATGTGTAGTATCTGAATTTGTTTGGAGCTAGATGATGTGTAGTATCTGATTCCATTTGGAGCTAGATGATGT
>JACXGM010001269.1:0-10250 GCA_016801145.1 Umbra pygmaea
CCCCCCGCCCCCCCCCCCCCAATCCACTGGGGAACTCAGACTATGTGATTTTCATCCCACCAAAAAGACAGAACATAATAAAGACTAAGCCTGTCAAACATCAGGTGTGGTAATAGACTGATGGTGCCATTGGGGTTCTAAATGACTGCTTTGACACCACAGAACAGGACAGCCAATAACAACAAAGCTAATATACACAACTACACAGGGAGATATCCTATAGCCCACCTGAGGAAAACTGCATCCCCTTAAAATCCTTTTTATCACTCAACATCAGTGACCCATGATGAGTTCATGGGTTTCCGCAGTGCCCAAGAGGAACCCCACTGCGTTCTGCACTCTGCAAGAGAAGAGGAACTAATAAGCCTGTTGAGTGGCCAAGAAACAACTTTATTCAGGAATTAAGATTGACAAATACCAGTACAAAGCCTGGATAGGGCAGCAGTAACTCAGCAAAAACTGCTAGTTTTTCATTTACAAAAAAACTGTTACAAACCAAGAGCAAACCAAGGATCCGACGACCTCTCGCTGAAGTTGTACTTGAGATTTTACTCACACAGTTGCCTCAGTCACCAGGACACTTCATTTGACCGTTTTCCCACTTACAATGTAGCACATCTCTCCCCAGCTGACTGTGCCTTTCTCCATCTCTTTGTCTTTTGGCACTTCAAATATTCTACCTACTTTCTTTCCTTCATTTTCTTCACCTCCCAATTCCCACTAACCCTGCCTTTTTGGCAGCTCCACAACGCCTTGGACAGATCTGTGAGATGGCAAAGGGTGGGCACACGGTTCATCCAACAACATCTTGCTGAGCCGCCAATTATTTTCGCACTGCTCACCCATTACGGAAGCTTTTATTCAGATCATGCACGGGATGATTACATTCACAAAATAAACTTCCACAATTGAATTTACAGGCACTCGATCTGCACACAAGGAGTTGTTAAAGAGCGACGTGGCAGGATCGATAATATAATTTATTTAACCCAAATCCTGGGCAGCTCGTGCAGGATGTCTGGGAAAAGTCAGAAAACCCATACTCGAACTACTGACTATCATGAAGTAGACTGTCCTGCAATGCAGCGATTTAGCCCACTATGCCATGCAGACCCCTCCTTTTCTACTTAGTTTACATCAACAAATGCACCGTTACGAAGTATCTGTCAAACTACTTTAATATGAGACTGATACCGATTTTACTAATTTGCGGATGCAAAGAATAGTTGAACTTGAACTATTGATTTCCTTAGTGTAAGATATTTTTTGGCAGTATAAACTGATGCAGTTAGTGTTGTAGACTTTTGTGAAAGTTCTATAAATGTAAGTACATTTAAAATGTTATAATAAACACCAGGTTATTTCTGGAGATAATGTATTTATACATATTCTAATACAATTTTACATTGTTAAACTCCTGTCAGATACACTTTACGTTTGCAGATCACCACTTGGTTTGATGTAAAAAAAACTTACAGGGATGAATCTGATGTGAGGTGGGCAACCAGCTGGTGGCCTTGTACACTTGGAATTCAACAGACAAAGCCATCGTTTTTTACTTTAGGAAAGGCAGGATCATTGCAGGCCCTTTACGCCACCAACATTCTTTATTTCCAAACATGTCTTGAGCCTTTTGTGGGGTTAAGCATACCATATTGGTAATTGATCGATTTCCCTCAACAACAGGCTGTCCCATAAAGTCCAATAAGCAAATCTGCAGTCAATTTAGCCTTCTCTATCCTTTTAATATAGTACATATATTGATAATATATGTTGATATACTATATTGATGGCAATATAGCTGCATCAAACCCTTTACATCCTCTTGCATTTAGGTAAACTGTACTAAAATGGAAATGTATAAATCTATGTACGAGATAGTTGTACAGTACAGCAGTAGCTCACTATAGGTCTATGCTCACCACTGGTTCATATACTGTATAATGTAAATGTAATATATAATGTATACTGATGTAATCTTGTATAATGTAACCTCTGTATATTCTATGTCCAGATGCTGTATCAATGTTTCTAAAAAAAACAGCAAATAATGGTGTCCCTTCCCAAACCCACAGACCAGTGGAGGCTGATGACCTGGAATTGAGGAGGATGGGCTCATAGTAATGTCTGGACTGGAGTAAATGGAATGGTATATCCATAGAAATACAATGGATAGAAAGGCCATTGAACTTCTTGGCGTGGTCATTCTATTAGTACACAACAAAATGGCGAGTGTTGTTAGTTGTCATGGTGACAACGTGCAAATCGGTTTAATGCGGAAGTAGGCCACTAGATCTTTGTAATGGAATGGTACACATAAAAATGGCGCCACTCTGACCATTCTGCTACATTGATTTGAATTGGAATGGCCTTTCTATCTATTCCATTTCTATGGGTGTGTCACTTTATGTTTCATGTGTTTAACTCTATTTACTCCAGTCCATATATTAATGAGTCCATCCTCCTCAATTAAGTTTCACCAGCCTCCACTGCCAAATGCACAATATCATTTTGTTTTTTCACTGGGAGAAAGATATTTTTCAAAACTGCCAAAGCACATACAGTATATGCCACATCCATCCATTACAATTAGGTTTTTCCCCTGACTACACATACTGTAGATGACCTCCCATTTTTGGAATTACAGTATGACAGGATTAACAGTTTGAACATGGGCCAAATGTGCGTTTCATGTTTCTATTTTTGCCTAAAATCCACTATTAATTTTTATTATGATTGTGCAAGAAAGAGGACATGCATTTTTTGTAAGTAGCTATGTGAATGTGTTGCTGGTGTAGCTTTAAAGTTAACAAGAATTCTGAGAATTCTGTGGGTAGAAACTTGAAGAAAAGCTATGTCTATGTACAGATGTATGTTTATTTTTGTTCATCGTGTTGCAGGGGCACTTTCCTATTTAACATTTATATAGTGGTCTGACGTTTGACATTTCCAGGGACATTTCCTGCTTCAATTTCCCTTTGTTTAAATGTACAACCCCGTTGAACATTCGCCTATAAATAATCCATAATTTACTTTCTGTTTCGGCAGGATGATTTTTTCCAAAGATGGTACAGTAGTTCAAACAAAGAACACCCTTTTCTTCTGACATATTGTAACTGCATATCAGTATACAATATCTGATCAAACAGCATGGTGTGTGGGTGTACAATACAGACAATACTTTCAGGTGCACAGAGTTTCCAAATGTTTACATACTGTATGTGTGTATGTGTGAGAGTACAGTTGGGTAGTAACATACAGTATTACAGTCAGGTCCATTAATATTTGGACGTTAACAAGTCGTAACAATTCTGACTCCTCCCAAGTTTTTGTACTCGATTAACATTTTCCTACTTTTTTAATTGTTTTTTCTTCTTTTACAAAACTTTATCGGAGCTATTACAAAAATCATATCAGAAGTTAACCACATCAGAAAATAAAATGTAATTAAATGATGAGACATCAAAGATAAAACTAAGGTGTTACCAAACCATTAAACCAGCAAAATTACAATTGACAGTGGTCTGATCTAATAGGATAGAACATATTTGGGACACATTTCTGATGAAACACAGCACCACGAGCAAATCAGATCTCTCTCACCCCCACCCCACATGCATGTAATGCATAGTGCCCTACCCAAAGTTCCTATTAGCCAAAATTTCACTGACATTACTCTGCTCATTAAAATCACAAAATGGTCCCCAAACATTTTTAATTGTGTCTTTTTTACCGTTAATTACATATGATATTTTCCATTGTTAAGCACAATGACAATTCTCTAAGCCATTGTGCAATACTAGGCCAGTTCACACTTCCAGAGAAGAGCTATCAAGCGTTTAGCTTGAAAAAAGCACATCTCTATACAGTAGGTGTTTGTACTTGGTTCTTTAGATGAGGAATGGTTGGTACAACCTCAGCATAAACACGTTGGAATGGAGGGGCATTATTACTGATAATATTTGGGATATCATATGTAATACCTCCTTCTTGATTTTTTTTACAGTCACACAGACAATGAAAGAAGGTCCCTTTAGAGTGAATTCACTTGTAGCATAAATCTGGAAATGTACTAATAAACTTGTTTAACTTAACAGGAATGGAATTGGTTTGCATTAACCAATTGTATTGCAATAATTTAAACCAAGTATTCACATTCTGTATCTGAGCCTTTGTACATAAACATGTACTTCTCCATTTGTCCAAAAGTATGTCTTCCCGAATATCATAGATTTTTTTATAGAGCTGAAATTCTCCTCTTACCATTATAATGGGTTGAAATCCTATTTTTTAAGTTGGACAGAGGTGGTTCTAAAGTGGTCAGAGGTGATTCTAAAGTGGACAGGTGCTCCATCTGATATATTCTTATTCCTGAAACACTGGGGTGGGACCTAATAGCTATAGCTAGAGGGTCAATGGCCTGAATAAACAGGAGAGGAGAAAGTGGGCAACCCTGCCTGGAACCCCTGCAGACATCAAAAGTTTTAATACTGCTCATGATTCGAAGCATATCATCTGTTATGGCATGGGCTAATGGAACTGGTTCCCATGTATTTATTGTGAATGCTGACAATAGTAACAGGATGAATTCTGTGTTTAGGGCTATATTATCTGCTCAGACTCGGCCAAATGCTGCAAAACACATTGGACAGCACTTCACAGTGTGTATGAACAATGAACAAAAGCAACCCAAGACTTTGTTAAGGCAAAATAGTGGAATGGTCTGCATTAGCCATGTCAATCACCTGACCTGAATCCAATTGAGCATGCATATATATGCAATATAATTTTAGCACTGAATGACCTTAATGGCGTACTTGCATATGGTGTCTGACTTAAAGATGGCCAGAATCGCTCTCTCCTTCATAAGCAACACTTGATCCCTCTGACATTGAAAATGCTAGCAGTATCATTTTCAAAGCACTTAAGTGTGCTGTTGCTGACCAAATCTCCTGTATCTCTGTTTAAGAACAATCTCCACGACCCTAACCAATTAGACTTTAAGACGGGTCACTCAATCAAGAAGACTTTCCAAGCTGACTAGCTCCTCTGTTCTCATCCTACTAAATCTACTACATTCAACATTGTGCACCATCTTCCCTCCTCTTCACCCAAACTGAGCTATGTGTTTCAGGCTCTTCACTCTCTGGCTTTGCTTCCTACCTGGTAGATATGTGGAGATGACATGTGTGCCATCCTTGGGCTCTGACTACTGGTGTCCTCCAGGGCTCTGTTCTAGGCCCTCTCCTCATCTATTTATACACCAAGTCATTTGATTCCATCCATCATATCCTAACTTGTTCTCTCATTGCTATGAAGAAGACACTGAACCAGTTTTGTCTTTTCCCCTTCTGACACCCAGGTGGCGACACATATTTCTGGCAGACATCTCTGCTTGGATGTCAGCACATCCCAGAGAAAAAGGAAAACTTCATTCTATACAACATCCCATTGTTCTCTTGAGATATACAGCCAAAGGCCCTGCTCTTGCAGTTTTTGCTCTACAACATTTGTAGAGTATGGTCTTACCTCACACTGGAACAAATTTAGTACTGGACTACTGCCACTTGTTGCTGGTTGGGTTCCCTGATTATGCCACCAAACTGGTGTAACTTAATATCTAGAACACAGCAGCTCACCTGGTTTTCAACTTTCAAAGTCACCCCGCTCCTTTGCTTTACTCCACTGGCTGCCAGATGACTCTTGCACCCATTACAACACAATGGTGTTTACCTAAATAGGAGAAACTCTTCTCTCTACTCCTTCAGTAAACTTACTTTTAGTAATCAAAAAGTACATGTTTTGAGTAATCCACAAGTTTTAGATTCTTTTTGTATGAGTGTGTGTACATGTATACGCAGTAATTGTGTGTGTGACTGTGTGTTTATATACAGCATGCCTGTGTAAGTGTGTGTACATGTATATTCATCCTCAGCCAGTTGAGGTCGATCAGGCTATCACATTCCTTGTGGTCTAAGAGGGACAACAGATCCAAGATCAACACTGCAGCTCTGAGGAGCAGGATGCCGAGGATATGTGTCCATAAGTCTCGCCACCACTCCCCTGCCTGTGGTCTGGGTCAACACCGTGTGTGTCCTGGTTGGTTTTAAAGGGAGCCCACCAAGTATAATATTTGTGAACCTGTGGGTGGTGGGGTTAACAGCAGGCCAGCTTACTTCCCTCCTTCCACCTCCCATGTGTACGTCAATTCCACCTGGCTATGTGCTCTTTCATTTAGGTCAAAGTCAAGTGTTCTGTGCATATCAGACATGCTGTGCTCACATACTTCTGATATTTTGATTAAGTGGTGGGAGGGTCGAAACCCCCCAGCGCCTCCTGTCCCCAATTCCAAAATGAGCCAAATGTATGTAATCTAAGCCAAGTGGTTGTGCAAGCTTTGTATTGCTCAGTAACTTGATTTTCCAAAGTTAGTCTATGAAGGAGGCATCGTCGTCAAGAGAAAAAACAAACTAATCTGTGAAAAATTTGTGTGTGTGAATATGATTTTTGTGATTGTCTCTCAGTTAACCACAGACCTGAGGCAGCGCTGTACGGACGGACACACGGGCACCTCTGTGTCTGCTCCCATGGTAGCCGGGGTCATCGCTCTCACTCTGGAGGCCAAGTTAGTACCCCGCTAACTCTTTTTAACCGAGCCCACCTTTGTTGTTGCTATGGGTCTGCTGTCCATCCATTCAGGCGTCTGCGTTGTCCTCATGTTCATTCTTTGCTCCAGCTTCTTTCTGCAGCCTTATTGTCTGGCTTCTGCCCAATGGATTGGATGTTATCTTCTCTTTCTATCCCACATTATGCTAAACCTTACTCTCTCTCTTTCACTCCACCTGCTCTGTCTGCATGTCTGTCTGTCCATTAGTTCGATACAACCCTTCACAGACATCTTTTAACTGGCTGCTCTGTTAAGAATGCCTTTTGTACAGAACCAATAGTCTAAACATGGTGGCATTTTGCATTTTAATGGGTAATCACTGAGACAAGGTATTGTTTTGAGAGTGAAAATGTTTTGAGTGGGGGAAATTCTCCAGGGAGAAAGTTAGATGTTTTCACTGTATCAATCACTAGCAGGTTGCTATGCCAACCTGCCATTAGAGAGTGGAGTTCATGACTTTGGATAAAGGTTCCCCGTGAAACTGATCTGGGGTCGGTTTAGCTTTTTCTTCACTAATGGGTATGGTTAGGACATAAACTTATTCTAGATACCTAAATACCTGTTGGAACATTTAATCCAGTGTTAAATTAACAGTGGACAGATATAGATACAGACACCAGTGTTAAGTGTTAACTCTGGGTAGTGTTAAACCATTTATACTAATTTAACACTGGATAATTTGCTGTGCATACTGTTAAAGTACAGATACATTTTCTTAATGTAACCCTGACTCTCACAGCAATAAAGTAATGTAGTTGCATGTTGTTTTTCAAGAAGTTTTCCCCCAATTTCGTGGAGATTATTGATTTATTTAAGTCTTTCAACACTGTGGATCACCCATTACTTCTTAAAAGGCTGGAATCAATTGGACTAGACCTGGCTACCTGTAGATGGTTTAAAAATTATTTAACAGGTAGAACAGTGTGTATCCATTGATGTGTTGTTGATATATTGAAAGGCGTTCCAAAGGGATCGATTTCTGGTCCGGTTCTTCTTACCATTAATATTAATAATACTGTTCAGCCACTGTATAAATAACTGCAAACTACACCTCTATGCAGATGATACTGTTGTTTATGCTATTGCCCCCACGGCAGACCAGGCACTTTCTGAGCTTCAGGCAGCATTTATAGCCATACAGAATACTTTTGATGAATTTAAACTGGTACTTAACCAAGTATTTGATATTCTCAAATGCACGTCTGAATACATAAGATTAGTTATTTATTTGTTCGTTGGATGGTGCCTCTATCCAGCCGTGCTACCAGACCTGAGTTTAGGGATGGCTATCATTACAGATCCCTAAGATCTCTATTGAATTGAGTAGAACTGCATTTACTTTTTCTGCCCCTCAGATATGGAATAACTAATTTACAATGTACGTTTAAAGATACCATCTGCGACTTCCGTAAATGCATAAGTATTTTTTAGGCCTCGCAGTTTAGTCCGGATGTGTAATATATTTTTTATTATATGCATAATATAATTAGTTTCACTGTCTTGCTGCACACTTCAGAGGTGATATTTTTAATAACTCCACTGTAAGTGATTGAATCTAATATATATTACATTGTTAGTGATAGACTAATGTTTTTAAAACATTGGTAGTAAAAAACATAGAATAATACACATTTATATTGTGGAATGTCCATTCGGTCTGACATCTTGAAAATGTTATGAGCAAGAAGGATTGTTGTGACATAAGTTTGACATTGGACACAACATTTTGTGGGAATCATGAGAAAAATACGTTTTATGCCTATGAGCTGTGAACATCTACACATGATCGACTTGGTGCTATGATACACTTTAACTGTGCTATACAAAATACCCATGAATACTCTACTATCCATAATAAAAATGTTGACATTGTAGTTCTTCAAGTTTAAATATATTACTACTAACATCTCCAAAGATCCATTTTTGATTTAGCTTATTATTTATTGTTTCCCAAAAATATACCCTACAAATATGTTATATTTATAGAACTATCTTTACTTTTAAAGTTAAGAGCAACCCCAACACAGTTAATAGGCCAAACTGATTTACAGGAAAGTCCTCCTGCTGGTGATGTACTAAATGTGATGCTGAGTAATGTGCAATAATGTCAGTTTCTATGTTTAAAATGGTTAATTGCACCAAACTAGAGACCATTATTCCAACTATTCTGTCGACAGTCATATCGAACGGCTTGATAAATTAATGAAGTACTATAATAACTTATTTTTACTTTTACTAGGTGATTTAGCTCACATGCTCCCATAGAAAGCCATAGCAGTCATGAATATAGACATTGTAGTTAATATACAATTAGACAGTGATATGATTACATAATGGGATACATTGAAATCGATAACTCTCATGATAACTTGTTTCTAATGAAAAATAGTTCTCAACGTGCCCACCTAGTTAAATAAAGGTAAATAATAAAATAAAAAAGAAATTTCACTGTTTCCCAGATTACAAATTCACAGTATAAAGAAATGTAATGAAGACAGCCTCAAGCATTTAATGCTATTGAACATCTGTGTCTCTGTCAGGTCTGTTATTCCACTTTATATAAAAAAACACCTCAGGTCCCTGAAGGTAAAACATCCAGGTATCATAGCCGATTGGGATGGCCTGATTAACTCAACTCGTACTGGATGTCCTTCTGTGTTCCAGCCCGTTGATCAGCTGGAGAGATGTTCAGCACCTGCTGGTCAAGACGTCCAGGCCGGTCCACCTTAAGGCTAATGACTGGAAGACCAATGCAGCTGGACACAGAGGTACGTAACTAATAGAATGTGGATTCTTCTTCTGCCAGTGGAGGCTGATAGAGAGACCCATGAGTAGGACAGGCCATTACCACTGATAGAATTACTTCAAAGCCAAGCTTTCATTTGCAATTGGTAATTTTCGACATTTCAGGTTTGAGATATTTTCCCTTTTCTAAAAAGTAAATGATTAAAAGGCCACAGGGTAGAACAGAACTACTTTTGCTTTACAAATGCTGTAAACACAATTGTTTATATCTTAAACTTAAAAAAAAGATACAATTTAGATGGGAAAATGATTTCCAACATTATGCAGTGCTTTTTTGCTATTTGAACAGGAATTGCAATGAAGACACGATGATTTGTGTTTCTACAGCGTTTTTCAGTGGTGAAGTGTCGAGTTATCTTTGATATAATATAGGTTGTGCTTTTGTGTTTAACATCATGAGGGGAAAGAGTGCAGCGAACAGTCAGATTAATTTCCTGCACCTGTAGAACATAGAATGTTTTGAAAACGACTTTGGTGACAACTGCTCTTCTTCTTAATCGACTGTGTTGGTGCTAAACAAGCCATTATAATAATGCATTTTCTTTTATGTTCACATTTCATATCCTCCAGTGATGTCTGCAGAATGTATCTGTAGTCATATCATACCAGGCAGCTGCCTTTGCTCATATTGTTTAATGTTTTTTTGCTCAGGGATCCCATTTAAACATTAAAGCTATTGCTACATTAAACTCCTCTTGTGCAAGGCACCCTGTGGGGCCACGTGTGTGTGTGTGATTGTGTGTGCAGCTGTGTGTGATTGTGTGGGGAGGATATTTAC
>JACXGM010001269.1:24667-57011 GCA_016801145.1 Umbra pygmaea
CACACACACACACACACACACACACACACACACACACACACACACACACACACACACTACAAATTATGTGTTTCTTACCAAGATAAAAAAAACTTAGATTTAGAAGTGTTAGATAATTGATCTTGTTTTAAGTGTTCAACTTTACACTATAATCTTAAATCAAGCACGACCAATCTTAATTGAAGAATTAAAACAAGTGTAATTATCTGTCCATGCAGCAAGATAATTTCACTTGTTTTGTGTACCTTTTCCCTCAGATTTAGTGTTTTTATCTTGTGTTTTGACACCCCTTTTTTGCAGTGCACACACACACACACACACACATACACTGTTCCTGCAGCCACAAGATAAGCCCTTTAGTTTATCTGTTTGCGGTCATGACATGGTATCAGATCACTGGTCCCTTCTGCAATGTAGTGTTACTGAGTTTTAACTTGAAGATACATTTTTAATTCAAGCCTTCTTGAGCCTTCAAAGAGTGCTGAGCCTGTAACGGACCACCACTCAGGTGACTGTAAACTGGAGAACAGTGTGGAAAAAATCACTTCATTTGATTTGAAAAATGTAAAATATGAATAATATAACAAATGCATTTACCAATACAAAGATATTGCATCCCAATTCTGTGTTTTTTTTTCATCTCATTTGTATCAGGTGTTGTCACAAATTTCTTTAACAAATACCCAACCTCATTACCACTACGAACCAGTCGACCTACAGCTAATAAAAAAAATTAATAAATAATTTATTCAGCCAATGGTAGTATTCAGTATTGCAATACTATTGCTCTACTTTTGTTGGTGTACTGCAGGGGTCTTCAACTCTGGACCTCGAAGCCAGATCCACTCCACTTTTTCATTGCAACCCTCTAATTTGAGACTTATTTAGACCTGGGACACACACATTTAGACCTGGGACACCAGGTGAGTCCAATTAATGTTGAGGTAGAACAGAAAACCAGCAGGCTCAGGACCCGTAGGGTTAAAGACCCCTGGTGTACTGTATAATACTATATATTATAAGACTTAAGTCAAAAAAAGTAATCTAGTCTTAAAGACAGTGCAGTCCGTCAACAAATATGAATGCTTATGTTGAAACATTCCACCTACACCACTACAGGAATAATGTTTTAATTGCCATAATCTGTTTTTCAAAAACAGGACAGGAAATAGTACTACCATGGCCAAATCACACAACATTACATGCTTTCTGTTACCATAAATGGCAAAGGAAGTTCGGTTGAGCTCGTTCATTCTCGAAAGTTTTGTATGACGCTGATTTATTCATGGAAATTGTATATGTTGCATGACACAGTTTGATAAATCCCAGTAAATTGGTATGCAAGCAAATCCAAGATTTTCTCCACTTGTGCCAGAATATATTGAGAAATATACACATGATGGGTAAATGAGGCCTTCAGTGTGCAGATTTCCTGATATAATATACAGAACATGTTGTAGGGAACCACAACATCATTATTATTCTGATCCCAGTGGGCAAACTGGCTAAACACTGTTCCTGTAGGTTTAACCACCCAGCTAAACACTTCCTGTAGGTTTAACCACCCAGCTAAACACTGTTCCTGTAGGTTTAACCACCCAGCTAAACACTTCCTGTAGGTTTAACCACCCAGCTAAACAATGTTCCTGTAGGCTTAACCACCCAGCTAAACACTGTTCCTGTAGGTTTAACCACCCAGCTAAACACTGTTCCTGTAGGTTTGACCACCCAGTTAAAACACTGTTCCTGTAGGTTTAACCACCCAGCTAAACACTGTTCCTGTAGGTTTAACCACCCAGCTAAACACTGTTCCTGTAGGGTTAACTCACCTGGCTTAACACTGTTCCTGTAGGGTTAACTCACCCAGATAATAACTTCATGTAGGGTTAACTCACCCAGATAAACTCTGTTCCTGGAGGGATATCTCACAGTGTTAAATATTGATCCTGAAAGGTTAACTCAACCAGCTTAACACTGTTCCTGTAGGGTTAACTGACCCAGCTAAACATTGTTCCTGTAGGGTTAATACACCCAGCTAAACACTGTTCCTCTAGGGTTAACTACCCCAGCTAAACACTGTTAACTCACCTGGCTAAACACTGTTTCCTGTAGGGTTAACACACCTGTGTAGTGGAGAACAGGTCTAGTGCAGGAAAGAAAAAGTACATGTCTGAATGGTAGTTTTGTGTAAATCTAGAGACAGCCTCACAATATTTATGATTTAATAACCCTCTCTGTTTTGTGTTTTTGAAAGGTTATGATTTTGGCATGGTATTTTACTTTCTAATTTAATGCAGTTTAGCTGGCAGTTGAAATCACCTGCAAATGTATGGTGCTACATCTAAAAGCTACCATCAGCATCCAACAGCTGCCTGTCCTCCTTTCAAATCTAAAAAATAATTATGAAAAGATATAAGATTAAGTGTCAAGTCAGGCTGCACCAAACACTCGAACAGGTCTCTGCTGTGTTGTCTGCATTCTGGCTAGGGATCACTGGAGTACCACATATCTAAATATGCCTCTGTTTCCAATCCACCAAGCACAATTTTTTTTTTTTTAATTTAACCTTTATTTAACCAGGTAAGTTGACTAAGAACAATTTCTTATTTACAGCAACGACCTGGGAGCAATTAGGGTAAAGTGTCTTGCCCAAGGACACAACAACATTTGGCTCAGTGGGGAATCGAACTGGCAACCTTCTGACTACAAGTCTGACTCCCTACCCACTGAGCCATCTGTGCCCCATGTGCATCAGCCTTTCAGTGTCTCCCCCATTTTGTACTTACAAAGGTATGTAGTATTTAAAAATATTTGCTGATCACGGCGGTTCCGTATTTTAGCTGTAGATTTCGATCCCACCATCGTCTTCTTTCAATGGAGACCCTGATAAAGCATTCTCTCATTTATTGTGTGTCCACAGTTGTGGAATTGCCAGCCGAGACATGTAGCTTGAATTAAAGTGTGAGAGGGGGGTGAAGCAGTGGTCAGAATAACCTCACAGAAGCCATCCATTAAATCAGTTTACCACTGGCGGAAACCCACAGCTAGATTTACACTTTGATTTTCTCCTAGTGGCACAGAATGGTAATTGTTCAACTTCATTCTCTGGTCTCGTGAAATACAGAAAGCATGCATACTGCCTGCTGTACTGTAATATAATGTGACATATTGTAATGTTCTTGGCTATCTGGGATCTGGCTCAGTGAGGACCTGTTTTGGACCGACAGTGAACAGAGTTAATTTGCAGCTTGGGCAGGTTGCCAGATTGGGAGATACGCTGTGTGTTGCCAGATTGGTTCACTGTGTAAAGGGAGGTGTTGCTATAGCTGATTATTGCTCTTGCGAGAATGGGGGAGAGGAGGGAGTGCTTTAATCAAACTGCAAGCTAGTTTAAACAGAATACACGTGCACACACACAGACACACACACACACACACATACACTCAAACGAATACACATACCCACACAAAAGACAAATAGCTATTTGAAGTATATTGTAGTACGTCTGTTCAGCAGGTAATAAAACGTTTTAACGGCTATTTTTCGCAGATCATTTGAAATCGTTTGGTTTGGCTGTGGTTCAGATTCAGATTGAGTCGTTTCAATATAATTATACAGGCTGGGTGAGTGGTATTCAAAATGTTCATGTCTTTTGGTTTGAATTTTATAGCAAGTTTATGTTTTCATAAAACAACCACCTGCACAACAATAACATTTAATACTAAAGGACCAAGGACCTGGAGTGTCACAGTGAGAATTGCCAAACGTATTCCTTTGCTCAGCTTTGCAAGTTGAGCATTGTGGAATGAAGTTCGTCGCAGTATAGGTTACTCAGTACAGTAGTAAAACAGAGTTATGAAATCTATAGACGCTAAAACGTTAACCGTGACACAAAACCAATACAATTCACTATTTCAATTTCCAGCACCTAACTTCTTCAGTTGTTAATGGTGTCTTTGATAGTCTTTTAGGAGCTGTAGACTTTCTGACTTACCGTTCAATTCCACATTCCAAGTTTGTCACTGCATGTAATTGTATGTAATTACATGTGCAAAGTGCATGTAATTGTATGTACAGTGAAAATGTTGTGCTACTTGCAGTGCAAATAAAAGTATAAATCCTGAACAACAAAGGACATACTGTTGTTCTTTGTATAAAAGCAAAGAGACTGCATTCATAGGTCTGTACATACACACATGACCAATGTAATGGTACCATGCAGCTTTTAAAGAAACAAAAAGCACAGAAGGCAGGCCCAGTGTCACACCTTGGCAGGGCTTAATGCCAGGTGTGGCAGAAATAAGAGATAGATATGGACTCATTGCCTAGATTGTCATTGTCTAGCGGTTCATTGATTATCATATTGTCACTGTGTGTGGAAGGCTGTCGTTTGGGAGTTTCATGGAAGGTATGCTAGTGGTGAAAAGAATGTGTAGGTTTGCTCGAGTACTTATGCGTATGCTCTATATACAGTATATGTGTATGTATATGTATGTATATATGTATATATATATAAATGGTGTTACCGCTTCTGCGCCGCTTAAGAACATAGTATTTGTGTCTGTATATATATTTTCGTTGTGCTACTCGCATGTCTGATCACCTGCAACTAGATAAGTGACCTGTATACTCCCTGGATTGTTCCGGTATTAACATTAAATATGCCACGTGGGGGCTAAAGGGGGCATAGCCCCTCAGTTTATTTTCTGCCTCCTCCACAGCTTAAGTTTTAAATACCCCATAGAATAATTGCAAAACCCCCAAAATATGTTAATAGATGATGCTTTCTTTATATTTAAGATTTGGAGCATAGTTAAAATTAGGCAGCATCTCCAATTTGTCTGTGAGAGTGGTTTTGTACCATTAGCAGGTTAGACGTTGAAGATCTGAGGGCCCTAATTGGACAATATGATTTTAGAGAATCTGTAAAATAGGCTGTTCCTGAGCCATTTAGAGCAGGGGGACCATAAAATCAATCCTGTGGGAAACTGGGAGCCAGTTTCAATTGTGTCTCATCACGCCACCGGCTCGCGCAGATTCAGAAAATGTTGCTGAAAGCAATAAGTATCAATCATAGTGTAAAAAGGGCCTATTTCTTCCAGGGAAGCAGATTACACTGTGCTTCAATAGTGTCATTCAGAGAAAATTTAGTTCAGGCAAAAAACACCATGTATCTTTACCAACACTTTTATATAGATATAACTTGATCAAATATGTACATCATACACGCTGCTAACATCTCAGAAGTTCTCCAAAATTACGTTCTCAGGAAACTATTTTGAAACCATGAATTATATTGTATGAATTTTAACATTTCAGCTGCACGTTTTGTTATTAGGCTGTATTCGTCTTTCTATACGTTGCACCTGCACGTTTCATTTTGTCGGTTCATGCCAGAACATTCCACATATGCCATACATTCCATAGCATTCAAAATGATAAGTTAAGGTTAGCCATGTGGTTACTGAGGTTAAGGTTAGGGTTAAGGTTAGGGTTAACATTACTAAAAAAACATGTCATGTGCAACACATCTGCATCACGCTGGAATGGAGAACAAAACACACACAAAGCTTCCATCTGGATTTAAACTCAGAAACTCAGGGATGAAATCTTTTTTCCTGTAAACATGGAGTTGTTGAAGTTTACCAAACAGTTTTAATTTTGTTTTGTATGCCCAAAGGTCATTCTCCCAGAAGGACTGTGGCCTGTTCACATGCATTTAAAAGTGGGATCTTCCTGGATCTTTTTCCATGAAGCCCATTTTTCATTCATACAGCAACAGATGATGTGACTTGAAACTGTTGCATCTTTAGCTTGAACATTGGTTTTATTTGTTCTTTCTCCACAATTAGAACATCCCTTCTCTTCATGCTTGGCTCAATCTCCCTCTTCCGGGGACATCCAGGGATGTTGGCTACAGTCCCATGGGCCTTAAACGCTTTAATAATACTGGCAACAGTGCTCACAGGAACATCAAGCTCTTGGTCTTGTAGCTTTTACATCATGCTTGGCTCTCACCTTCTTTCTAAACTCCATGTTCTGAGTGATACACGCAGTGACACACAACAGTAGACAGTACGTTTCTCCATTTAAACTGGCTGAATGAGTGATTAATCTTTTGGAGACGCCTAATTCATACTAATTAAGAGAATGGTCTGCTTGAGGTATCAATACAATACAATTATTTTAATTCCAACACATTTCTGGGCAAATGGTGCATTATTTGAATAAAATGTAAGGGCACCAATATCTTTGGCCATGAAATGAACTGTGATTTTGAGGTTTGTCTGTGGGAATTTGTGCCCATTCAGCCATAAGAGCATTGTGAGGTAATTTTAGACGAGAAGGCCTTGCTCACCATCGCTATTCCAATTCATTCCAAATGTGTTCAGTGGGGTTGAGGTCAGGGCTCTATGAAGACAACTTGAGTTCCTCCACACCAAGCCCATTAAACCATGGCTTTATGGACCCAGGGGCACAGTAATGCGGGACAGGATAGTGCCTTCCCCATACTGTTGACACAAAGTTGGAAGTGCCCAATTCTCTGAAAATGTCTTTATATCCTGTAGGATTGAGCTGACCCTTCACTGGAACTTAGGGGCTTTGCCTGAAAAACAGCCCCAGACCATTATCCCTCCTTCACCATTAGTAGGGGTGTCCACATACTTTTGGCTATAGAGTGTATCTCACTAGCCTCTCTTTCATTCTAAAAATATTAACAAATAACTATGTTATCGAGCCAGTGAAGCAAGCATAACAGCATCCTGAAATGGGGCGATAACATGCAGACACCATCAACTCATCACATCAACACAGTAGCAACCACACCAGTGTTCATCACATTGCACTGAACACTGAAACTACTCTGATGTTACTTGAGTCCATTGATGTACGCTTGCTTACTGACGTGGCTAGCTTAATAAAGCAAGATACTTTGATTTCATTTTTTTATTAATCTCTTTGATTAATGATATAAGTTATAGTTTGGGGAAGTTCCTTCATGGCTTCAAAGGCATTTTTCTCGGTTTGTTCGGAAGAACATAGTTTAATAATAGGCTTAGAAGACATTTGAGAAAGACATTTTTTTTTACTCCGATTGTCTCTCTTTCTTCCTTTCTTTCTCTCCTCTCTCATCGTTATCTTTACACTCTCACCGTCTTGCTCAGAAACCTTTAAACTGTCTTTAGTACTTCACAGTAAAATAGTTTCTCACTGAATCTCTCCATCTCTTTCTCCAGGTTGTTTGATAACTCTAATGAAGGTTTCAGGAACTGGGAGTTTATGTCCGTCCACTGCTGGGGGGAGAGAGCCGAGGGCCTGTGGACTCTGGAGATCAGAGACTCCCCATCATCGCTACGCAACCCAGAGGTGCTTGGTGAGTGTCGACAACACAGTCAGTTAGACCGACACACAGTCAATCATACGTGAAGTCACACAAACACGCACATTTCATTATGATTTCCTCTTCTTGGTTCAGGTAAGCTCAAAGAGTGGACCTTAGTCCTTTATGGCACCTCGGAGCACCCGTACCAGTCTCACGGGAACCAGCACTCTCGTTCCAGGATGCTGGAGATCCCTAGCCCCAGCCGGGACCCCAAGGTGCCGGAACCACCTCTGGATGCCATTCATGAGGATGAAGAGGAGTATAACGGTAGGGGAGAGCCTGTCCTGCTGTGAAAACATAAAAGCCCCATACCGTAACACACCTCAAAGTCCTAAGAGCTCACATTTTCGCTGTTGAATCTCTAGTATACAGAAAGTTACATTATTTTACACATTCAAATTTTACTAGCCTCTAAATGCTGCCTAAAACCACAAGCTTGCATTCAAACGCTACACAGATATCGGTCGGCTAACGTTAGCATAGCTAGCTACTCTAGTGCATTTGTAACAAACTAGCTTCTGCTAACTTTAACCAAGTAAACCAAAAAGCGTAGTTACAGTAGCAGACAATGTCTTTGGTTTGATTGGATAAAGTTCGATCCAATCGCATTTAAATAAATTCTGCTTAAATGCACTTGTGCCAAACTATTTAATTCCTCAAACTGCCAGACTGAAATCCCTGTTGCATTTAAATGCACCCGAGGCAAATATGTATTGGATTCAGTGTGGGACAATTCCATGGCTTACAGTATATTGTGCCAAGTTCCATTATACATAAAAATTATACTGTAAATGATTAAATTGTTATAAAGAAGATTAATGCTTGGTCTTGGTCTGGTGTGTGGATTTTCCTTTGTCCATTATATTTACCTCTTCATCATGTACTGTACCACTATAAGACATAAAACATGGATGTACGTGTATCTACAATACTGTATACTCTCTATGACGCCAGCTTAAGACAGCCTGTTTTGTTGCTTGCGTCTGTCTGTGTGCAAACGCTAGCATTTGTTTATAACCCCTGTCAGGGCCCTGTCACTCTGAGTGTGGGGACCAGGGTTGTGACGGACCTGACGCTGATCACTGCCTCAACTGTATCCACTACAGCCTGGGCAACCTCCACACAGGCAGGTAAACTATCACGCTGGGAATGCAGTCAACATCAACACAAACAAGGAGTAGGGCGGTAACTCTTTAAGTTGAGCTCTCCTTCAAGCATGTAGGTACAGGCAAATACTTCCTGGTTAAGCGAGCAGTGTGATGAACAGCTTAGTGAGATGTTCATCAGAGGACATCATATTTGCTATATATTTTTGAAGTTATTTATCCTTTTATTGATGTAAACAGTGGAGACAGACAGAGGAGAGGGTTACACCTGCAGCACTGAAGCAGTACCGTCTGCTGCAACTTAAACTCCTAGACCAGCCTACACCCCTTTACTCTGATTTAAAAATCACTGGATGAGACAATGTCCTGTCGTTTCACAATCTATCGTTGGTTCAAGGGCCGTGGCAGGGCACTAGGTTCCCGTTTAGTCACCACAGACCTCTGGCACCATAAGAGAAACAGAGTTCTGTAAACACATGCATTATTTTGCATTAGTCTGCTGTGTAGACTAAATGGAATGGATAGAAAGGCCATTTCAATTCAAATCAATGTACCAGAATGGTCAGAACGGCAGCCATTTTGTTGTGTATTAATTGAATGACCACTCCAAGCAGTTCAGTGGCCTTTCTATCCATTCTATTTCTATGATGTACACAGATAAAATGGGATCTGCCTTAGTATGGCCTTAAAAAGAATATAAATAAATTGCTTAATCTCTGAAGATTATCTCTGAAGGCTTGGCCATTCCAATAAAGAGGGTACAGTGATGGGTCAGAGGTTTACGGATTGTTTCAAACCTCACTGCCCTGTAGCACAAAATACCCAACATACATAATGGTTAATGTACTGTACAAAGTATAACTGTAATCAAGTTCAGGCAAGAATCTAAAAAATATATATATTTCTTGCTTAAATAAATGTGAATGCAACAGGTGGAGCTCCATCTGTATTTCCTGGCGCCCATAGTTACTGTACACTGAGTGTGTTCTTCTGTTTTAGATTTATGTTGTTTCACTTTCTGAGTACTTAATTCATAGAAAACCTTTTGGACCTTTTCTGTGAAATGTCACCCTCTCTCTAAAGTAGGATGAAATGCAAATGACTCTGTTATATAATAGATTAAATTAGGTAGTTAATTATCCCTAGTTTGTTCTTTTTTCAAATGCAATTCATTCATTAATTATACCTACAAGAACTCATTTTCCTAGAAGACGAAATGCATGGGGAAAGGTCATATTGAACAGCTTTTTAATACATGAGCGTTCAGAGGTTTTGGGGTCACCCAGGAACTTTCATGTGTTTTGGTAGAAATTGATAACTTCATTCACCGAGGGGGTATTACATTGAAAATATATGATTGTCAAACCATGATTAATGAGTAAAAGACTTCATCATTAGGACATTGAAATAATGGCTGCCGATGAATTTGTATGATTCATCATAAATCAGTAATTTCCAATAATGATCGATTTATACAATGTTTGTGATGTGCACATTTCCAGGAGACCACAAACTTTTGAACGCTAGTGTATATACAGTTAGCCATTTTGTGTTTAACTTACAGTATTATTTACAGTGTTATTAGTAGTATTTCATTAGGATCCATTAGAGCTGCGGCTAGAAACAGCAGCCACTCTTCCTAGGTTCCAGAACATTATCAAATGAATGTAATCCCTAACAGGACGTGTGTGAGCCACTGTCCTCTAGGCTTCTACGACGATTCGGAGGCCCGGAGGTGTCGACGCTGTCACAAGGGCTGTGAAAAGTGCGTAGGCCGCACACCCACCGAGTGTCGCTCCTGTCGCAGGGGTCTCTACTTCAACCCGTTTAACTCCACCTGCTCTGAGACCTGCCCTGCTGGCTACTTCACTGACGACAGTAAGTCAAGAGGAGTTTAAGTGGTGCATAACAATTCCAGCAGCATAGCTTCCTGTACTGCACTGCTGGTTTGCTTCTAAAGCTAAGCAGGGTCAGGCCTGGTTAGTCCCTGGATGGGAGACCAATGCTACTGGAAGTTGTGTTCAAGTAGGGGGCACTCTTCCCTCTGGTCTAAAGATCATTCCCAATGCCCCAGGGCAGTGATGGGAACATCTGCCCTGCGTAGGGTGCCGTCTTTCGGATGGGACGTTAAATGGGTGTCCTGACTCTCTGTGGTAACTATAAAGATCCCATGGCACTATTCGTAAAAGTATGGGTGTTAACCCCGGTGTCCTGGACACATTTCCAATATGGCCCTCATACTGTCATGGCAACCTAATCATCCCTATCTCTCAATTGGCTCATTCCTTTCCCTTTCCCCCCCTTCTCCCCAGGCCAGTGCTGCAACTGAGAAAATGTTCTCAGTCAACTTGCCTTTTAAAATAAATATTAAACTAACTAATTTGCTCTAACTCGACTGCTATTCGTGTTTCTGTGAAACAAATGGCCTTAAAAATGATAAGGATATCTTGGTAGGCTGGAACATTGTCTAGTAGTGGTGTCACCTGTTCACTAAGGGACTGCATAACATGGGTATATACTATCTGCTTTGTTACATGGTTACAGCTAGATTTAGTGTGAAGACATTTTCTTACGAAATGGAATGAGGACATAACATGCGATTTATGTAAGGGTGACCTCACTGGGTACACTGGGTCAAAGTTCATCACCCACGCCTTCTGTTATCCTGAAAGTGATTTGCTGATTATGGTGCTGTATGTTCATGTGTTGATCTGTGAATGATAACATAAACACACACAGTACACTCGCACATCTGTTCACTGAACCAAGCTGTCGTGACCTGAGCTACTCTGAAGTTCAGAGCACTCGCACATCTGGCCTCTCCTGCCCATACAGTGTGTGTGATACAGAGTCAGAGAGAAATGGCTAGGATGTTTTTTTTTCATGCTGTTGGACAGATGTTGTTTATATGTTTTTTCTCTCGCTATGAATCTACAAAACTCATCAACCCTCAGTTGCTTCGTTGCCTTTAGTACTGAGAAGGTGAGAGAAAGAAAGATTGTGAAGGATGGTTCCATGGTTGTTAAATCGCATTTTTCTTTGGCTTTGGTGCTTAAATAAGCCCTCCAGAGTACTTTACTGGAGTGTGTTTAAATATGGATAACTGTATTTAGTCTGTCACTGTCCTCCATCCATCTCCTCTATCTGTCTCTCCCCAGTTCAGAGACAGTGCCTGAGGTGTCATGACAGCTGTATGAAGTGTCTGCGAGATGCAGACAGGTGCACCGCCTGCAATAACGGCTACAGGTAAACTACGTTTGAAGAAGAAAAGTTAAACCACATGTTTTTAGGTAGAACAGGTAAACCACATAATGATTTCTTCAGGGGATGACGCTGAAGACAAATATCAGTCTTTAAGTCAGAGAATTTGTGCGTGCGTGTGTGTGTGTGTGTGTGTGTACAGCCTGGCGGGAATGACCTGTGTTCCGGAATGTACCAATGGAACCTTCTTCAATCTGGAGGAGATGAAGTGCAGTTCCTGTCACATGTCCTGCTCTACATGTACTGGTACGTCTCCATTTCTCCACACAGTGTCCCTCTCTGGCACTAGTGGGGTGAGGGGAGGGCAAAGTTGAGAAATAATACCCATGTTTCAATGGTCAAACACATGCTGGAGCGTGGACATGTTCTTAGGTCAGAATGACTTGGTCTTAGTGACACAGGACAAAATAATGTTTATGAGTGGTCTCTGTGACATAGAGCAATTTAAGGTTTATGGGTCATACTGACATTTGATATTGATCCTGCCATTTATCAATGGTAATAAGACTTAAAACCTTTTGATATTCCAAGGTTTTATTGGCTTTGTTTGTAATACTCAAAACTGCACTAACCCTTCAATGTCTAAGGGGTTTTCGGTCCGCCTGGCACATAGTTGACTTTTTGGCCTCTAGAAAGGTCATACTTTGACCTACAGTGAAGTGCCTTATGGTTCTGGACTCAGCAGGCCTATGGCTACAACATGGGTAAATGTTTATGTTATGTTTTATTAAATATTTATCCCAAAAAACTTAAGAACGTATGTATTTTTTGTTGTTTTTTATATGTAAAAGCATGTAAACCATAATGAATAAGGCTTTTTATTGCTTATTGTCAAGCCCCCAGGGCTCCTGGACCAGTGTGCAAAGTTTGGAGACCATGCAAACAAGTCAACATCAAAATGCTGCATCCATTTCTTACTATATTTCTATACGTTTTTTTAAATCCCATTAATTTTTCACTTTTTAAAAGTGTTGGTGTTATGCAGGATGATGTCCTACATCATTACAGAGTTGTTATTTTGTCATTTTCACTTCCTACTTCCTGTCTGTAATGTGTTTAGTAAAATAGGCGACCGCCTAAAAAACATGACCGACTTGGAGGCACCATAACTCTGGCTGTGTTTAACCCACAGGAATGAGCCACCACACTTTTTGGCTGATCTTCCCATTTCCAAGTAGCTAGCATGCATGGTTCGTGAGATGTAGAGCTTTTAATGCTCTAGAGCATCAGCTGATCTTATAGGGCTAAAATCCAAAGCAGGTTTGACTGACATTAACATCCCCTTTTCTGGACACTGAATTGTAAAGATAATTCGTAAAAAGACAACTTTACCGTTCTTCATTTTAAAGACAGTGTTTTCCATACTTGTTCAATGACCAAAAAAAGTAATACCACGCACCTGTGGAACGGTTGTTAAGATACCAACAGCTTACAGGTGTTAGGCAATTCGCCTTTGGCTAAGCCCCGCCCCCCTTAGTTACTGTCGCTACGTCCGACAACTTTATCTAGGCTCTGCATTGGTATCAACGTGGCTTATGCTGTGACAGCTCTTCCTGCTGACATTTTATCAAACTTTTATAAAGCAGCAAATAAAGTGACTGATAGAAGTAGGCAAAAGGGGCTGCAATATGTGTTCAAAGGCTATATTCAAGACATAAAGGTGAAACGCAAGGAACAACAAGGCATCCAAATAGAGGCAAAAGCATACCGGTCACACAGTCACAAAAAATGAACCATCACATATCCTACTAATCGAGACGGATGCTGGGACTAACAATATTAAGGAGCAACACTGTTCATGCAACGCTGGCTAGGTCTCTATTCACTTCTATAATCGTTATTACAAAGCAAACGGACTACGCGAGTATTTGTATTTATTAGCAGTGTGTGCTAGCGTATCAACAACCGGTATGCTAGGTAACGTTAACGTTAGCTGACACTTGTCAGGGTTTGACTTCGGTTTTGGGAAGGGAAAAAACGCACACCCCCCTTCAATCTCTCTGGGAAACACGTATCTGTGTTAGACATGCCCCAGGCACAAAGTTTAACCATATTTTTTATAAAAGTACGACGGTAATAGCCTGCCGAGACCAAAAATATGAGACGCCTGTGTTAAAGTCAATGGAGCGCTGTGAAAAAGTGTCGGACCTCTGTGGGAGCTCGTTCTTGGCTGTGCTGTGATTGGTCAATCTACATTCTAGGGTGTGGCTTAGCCAAAGGCGAATTAAGGTCACAGTTATGGAAACAGAGAACACTAAACATACCTTTCTACTGACACTTTAGCCCATTACACTACATCCACACACTGCATTGCACTAGTTTGAACTAAACAACGCATTTTCCCAAATTGCTTTTGGTAAACGGTTTGAGATTTACAACTGATTTGGTGGGGTTGGCAATTGGTGTGGCTTGAAACAATATGTGACTTAGGCCGTTTTCAAATCTATTGTTCGGTGGACTGGGTGAGATTGATGGGTGAAGTTGAAAAAACACCAAAAGATAGATGCTCAGGGTCCCTGCTCATCTGCGTGAACGTACCTTAGGCATGCTTCAAGTAGGCATGTGGACTGCAGATGTGGCCAGGGCAATAAATTGCAATGTCCGTACAGTGAGATGCCAAAGAAAGAAAAGACAGCTGATCATCCTTGCAGTGGCAGCCCACGTATAACAACACCTGCACAGGATCGGTACATCCGAACATCACACCTACGGGACAGGTACAGGATGGCAACAACAACTGCCTGAGTTACACCAGGAACGTACAATCCCTCCATCAGTGCTCAGACTGTCTGCAGTAGCCTGAGAGGCTGGACTGAGGGCCTGTAGGTCTGTTGTAAGGCAAGTTCTCACCAGACACATCCGGCCACAACGTTGATTATGGGCACAAGCCCACCTTCACTGGACCAGACAGGACTGGCAGAAAGTTATCTTCACTGACAAGTTGCAGTTTTCTCTCACCAGGGGTGATGGTCAGACTCACGTTTATCGTCGAAGGAATGAGGGTTACACTGAGGCCTGTAGTCTGGAGCGGGATCAATTTGGCGGTTTAGGGTCCATTATGGTATGGGGTGGTGAGTCACAGCATCATCAGACTGAGCTTGTTGTCATTGCCGGCAATCTCAACGCTGTCCGTTAAAGAGAAGACATCCTCCTCACTTATGTGGTACCCTTCCTGCAGGCTCATCCTGACATGATCCTCCAGCATGACAATGCCACCAGCCATACTGCTCATTCTGTGCGTGATTATTATATACTGTATATAGTTAAGGTAATTATCTTACTAGCCAGTCACCATCTACTCTAACGCAACTTTTGGTCACTATTTCCCACCAAGTCGAACGGCAGCTACACAACCTACCACCGTGAAGAAACAATTTTTCTTTGTGCTGCTACATTGTTTTGTGATTAAAAAGTATTTTATTGGTCATTCTGAGGTCACTCAGCCTCACAACATGCTCCAAATTTACCCAAAATATTCTTGTTTGTGGGGGTTTGTGCCGTTAAAATGTTCATTTATATTAGACATTATTTTTAAGTGATGACGTCACCAGCACATGCTCCAAGTCGACTCAAAATAGGCTCAATAGTTTGTGCTCCATTTGTGTGGTTTTGTGTTGGTGAACTCAAGTCAGCCCATGTGGGGGAACTCAGCAGGGTGTGTGTGAATAAGCCAGTGACTAAGCACCCTAATCTGGGAATGATTTTGAATCTCATTTTCATATAGGTGTTATCACATACTTTTTAATTAATAGCCTAAAATGAGGCAGGGGTTTAGTATGATTGCTTCTGGTAAGATATGGACACCACAGTGTTTAGCTAAGCTCAACCTATACCAAGGCACAGCCTAATTGGTGAAATCGAATTGAGCTGACTACAAACTCACAGCCTGCATCTCACACTGAGGTTAGACTTAGACTCCTGTCTTTGTGAAGGGATAGAAAGAGAGGGACCCCTCCCATTTCGATGGAGTCTGACACTTTTCTGAAGGTCAGTCTTAACTATTTTTGAGGGTGAGTCCCATAAAGACAGCCAGTTATCTGCAAATGTTGTGTTCCCTGAAGGGGGTGAAATTACATTTTCAGCCAGCTAGAGTTGTGAGACTGGTGTATATCTCATCAGAAACTGGGAGTGGGCCAGGGTCTACGTTGCAATACTCTCTATCCTTGCCAGCACAAACCTCTGACTTGCCTCCACATTGCCAGTTCTGTTCCCTGGTAAACAATGGTACATTTACTGTACAAGCGTTAAACAATGTAATATCGCTTGATAATTTGTTTGCAGTCTAATATTGCACGTTCTAGAGATGCCTCTGTTGTCTCTCAATGTTTTCCATTTGTTTAGAACTGATGGACACAATTGCAAGCAAACGTACACACAAACAAAATCCAAATATAATTTCATAATGTATGGAAATGTAAAGCCATGTAAAGGTTGCTTGCCAGTTCTACTAATCTGTTCTAATGCTCTTGGTCAATCCTTTCTGCGCTGAGTTGACATTGGGATCTGTGATCTGCTTGGGTGTCAGACTTAAGTAAATTAGCTCATCGATTCATTACATCTGCCCCTCATTATGAGCCCTGGGGCTGCCGGGGAGGGAGGGTGATGGAGGGGGTTGGCATTTAGCTGGCGAGGTGCTGCGTTGCAGTGAGCCAATAGTATTGACATACAGAGCTGGGCCAGCAGTGAGAGGAAAGGCTGACAGATTAGATTGTGTGTGTGTGGACGCGTGTGCTTGTTCATGTGTGTGTGTGTGTGTGTGACAAGTGAACTTAATGTCAAATCCCCGGGGAGAGAGACGCTTATTGCCTGTAATAGTGGAGTTGCATTCGGATCAAGGCCCTGGAACTGATTGTAATGAGGGTAGAGAGGTGGAGGGGTAGAGAGAGGTGGAGGAGGGAAGGCTAGCTCTTAACCCCACCCCAGTCTCCAGAGGGGTGCTTCTCTGGGGGTGATTTGCCCGAAATATAACATCACAATTTTATTTTCGTATTTTTAACATGTTAGCAAATGGAAAAGTGGCACACTCGCTTGCAGCCACTGGCTTCACTGAGACATGCAGTCATCTCCCCTCAAACAGGCACTGCTCTGTCATTTACTGGTTGCATAAAGTTTACACAGGTCAAGTAATTTCTCTTCAAGTAAGAAAACAAGCACTGGATATTGTAGATAATATCAGGGCCAACTTTAAAGCTTTTAAAAATGAAAAGAAATCCACAAATTTTGTTTTAACAGGTTTTGTAAGCTGCTTGGACAGAAGTTAGCTGGTGGGAACAAAGTTGGTGTATTTAAGATGCACTGTATCAATGTACCTTTATACTGCCTTAGAAACAGCATTTATTTTATAGTTTTCAGAACAGTTTCTGAGAACTGCTTCACATCTGTGTTGCACCTGTAAACAGGTATTCCAGCCTTGGATGATTGAACTACATTCCACAGTTCCTCTGCATTTCTTGGTTTTGCCTCAGAAACAGCATTTTTGATGTCACCCCACAAGATTTCTATTGGATTAAGGTCCGGGGATTGGGCTGGCCACACCGTAATGTTAATCTTGTTGGTCTGGAACCAAGATGCTGCTCGCTTACTGGTGTGTTTGGGGTTGTTGTCTTGTTGGAACACATACTTTAAGGGCATTTCCTTTTCATCATAAGGCAACATGACCTCTTGAAGTTTTTTGGTGTATTGAAACTGATCCGTGATCTATTATGTGCGATAAATAGGCCGACAACATAGTATGACAAACCTCCCCATGTTATCATGCTTGCGCCACCATGCTTTACTGTCTTCACAGCGTACACTGTTCTTCTGTACAATGTCTGGAACAACCCATTTTACTCAGATTTTCAGAGAGAAGTCACTATAACCAGCATGTACGACATTTGCTGCCTTCGTCCTTGAATAAGGGCCACCTGTTTGACACCTGTTTTTTCACAAAATGAATGACCTCACTGCTTGAACTCCACTCTGCTATTATTTTGAACATGCCCCTTTCAATTAATGATTCAATTACACAAAATAAGCAGCATGCATGTCATGACTGTTGGGTCTGTTGGTTTTCTATTACTCTACTGCACCTACTAGTAAATTATTTAGCATGTCGAAATATGATTTCTACCAAAAAGTAATTGATCTGGTTATTGATGTCAGACTGCTATTATTTTGAACACAATTGTATCTATAATACATAGCCTGTGGCCTGAGTTGTGAGAAGAGTATTTAGTGGGTCAGCTCTGCCTTGAGCTGTTAGCTGGCCAGTCAACCAGATTATTTGTTGAAATTCATACCCAAACTAAGAGTCAAACTCCACCCACCAGAAGCTTTACAGCTCTCTCAAATTTGGCCCTGAATGGCACCCTTACTGTGCAGCACCGTATCTGCTGGCCAAGCCTCGCTTCATCATCTAGACACAGGTTCTGCCATCCAGAGGTGAGGAACTGTTTCCTGGATTGTGTTTTGTAACTGTCTGCCTGATTTATGATGTTTAGGATGATGTTTCTAGGTTCCACCTACTAGCCACTGGTCATCACTTGTTGTTGCTTGCTCTTGGGCATTTTAGGCTGGGTATCTTTCAAAGCACTTTGTGACAACTGTTGTTGTAAAAAGGGCTTTATAAAATAAATTTGATTTGATTGTTTAAATTGTGTTTTTGTAGGTCCGGGTAAGGAGGAGTGTATCCAGTGTGCCAGAGATTTCCTGCAGCAGGAGTGGAAGTGTGTTCAGGCCTGTTCTCCTGGATACTACGCAGCAGAGCCTGCTGGTTACCACCAAGGCATGTGTCGCAAGTGAGTGACTCCTAACATGTCATCTGCCCTGTTTGTGGTGCTGGCTTTTCCCTCACACTTACGAGTAGGGGTGTTAACCTCCGTGTCCTGGCAATATTTCCAATCTGGTCCTCATACCATCATGGTAACCGAATCATCCCCAGCATTCAATTGGCTCATTCTTCCACTTCCCATCCCCAACTTCTTCCCAGGCCTTTGCTGTAAATGCAATGATCCACGATGGAAGTGGTGTGGAGAAACAGAAAAATAAACAGGGTTTAATAACGAACTACTGTATAAAGCAAAATGCACCTCAAATGGCATAACATCTAGTAATATAGGACATGAAACCTAACATACAGACCTTATAATGAACGACAGTAACTCTCAAAGAAACACAGAGAATGAAATACATCACTAACAACACAAATTGGCAACAGCTGAGATGATTGGTGGTGCGCTATAGGAGAGAAAGGAGCATGTGATGGAGTCGTGCGTAATTGTCCGGGAGCTTAGTAAGCAGTACAGAGAACATGGGATAGACTCAGCCTCCTGAGCCCACAACAGCACTCAGGGGGGGAGACCATTACAGTAAACGAGAAGCGGTTCTCAGTCAATTTGCCTCGAAAAATTAAGATAAAACTTAACAAAAAAAGGGAGGGGGTCTATATAAAGAAGAACTTTAAGGCCACACCATATCTCAGTATTTATGTTCCTAAGCAATTTGAGCTTCTTGTTATTTTTTTTATTTTTCTTGGTGAGCTTCTTGTTATTAATGTAGTTATTTCTAGTAATGTGTATACCTCTATTGCTGTGGTTTATCTATCTTATACACAGGAAGGA
Organism: Umbra pygmaea; assembly: GCA_016801145.1. Classification (NCBI taxonomy): domain Eukaryota; kingdom Metazoa; phylum Chordata; class Actinopteri; order Esociformes; family Umbridae; genus Umbra; species Umbra pygmaea. Next base: position 44,020 of record JACXGM010001269.1, read on the forward strand.
GTCAATGCTATTTTTGAATCACATATCCCCTCTTTAAACAATGAATACTTGTGGATTTTAATCTTCTTCAGCTTGTTTTAGATCAGTTGTATTGATATAAACATGACACAATTGATTATGAAAACTATTCAAGTTAATTTAAATGACGCTTCCAGATAAACTCTGACAGATTTAAAAAACGTAACTTTTACCAGCACAAACCAGCACAAATGGAGCACAAATGTTTGAGCCTTTTTTGTGTCAATTTTGAGCAGGTTGGGTGGCTGGTGATCTTATCACCATTAATTAAATGTCTACAAAAACCAAACTATTAACGGCATCTAAAAAATTGCAGTAGTACAAGCGAAAATGTTAATGGCACAATCCAGCACAAACAGTGCACAATCAATTGAGGCAATTTTGCCAATGATTCGCATTTGAAAGGGGCCAACTAACTTCACTTAGATTTCTGGAGTGGCCCAGTCAGAGTCCTGACCTCAGCCCGATTGAAATGCTGTGGCTTGACCTCAAGGAAGCGATTCTTACTAGTCATCCCAAGAATATTGCTAAACTAAAACAGTTTTATAAAGAAAAAGGGTCCACAATTGTTCCTGATCCACAACTACATCAACCGTTTGGTCAGGGTTAATGCTGCCAAATTAGGGTCAACCAGTTAATAAATCCAATGGTTCATATACTTTTCCCACAATGCACTGAATATTTACAGTACATGTCTGTCAGTTCGAAAAAGACATGAAAACAAAGCTATCTGTGTTTGTCGATCAGGTGTCGTTAATAATTTATACAGAAATTCTGATTATTCAAAAAGGTTCAGATATTTTTCCTGCCCACTGTATATAGTATACTCATGCTGCTCTGGCTTGGATATTTTCTCTTCACCTTGTTCTGTCCAGCATTCTTCTATTTCTACTCTTCCTACTCTCTTTCAATGTCATATACAGTATCTTGCAATCTTTTCTCTCTCAACTCTGTCACTTCCCTTATTTTTCCCTCCTGTGTTGCAGAACTCCAGTCTGCCATCTAGGTCTCATTCATTGGGTGGGATGGGGAGGGATACAAAACAATCACTCCCCTGTCTCTCTCAATCTCAAATAATTCATTCCAAATGCTCAGCCCTTCACAACCAGCTCAGGCCCCGAACCCCACCCTGACGAGCCAGAAGAACCCTTCGGCTGACCAACCCATCTTTACAGAGCTGGCCTGCTTCTGGCCAGCACACTGCCCTCGGCGACATGGGGCCATTGACTAGCGGGCTACCTCTGTGCTTTAATGCAGGGCAGCATACTGACTCTCTGTTCTCCTGGCCTGCAAACAGAACCCGAATTCACAAGACACACACACTTGACCACTGTCATGCTGCACACACTTGACCACTGTCACAAGAGCCCACACGCACATCTTATGAACTCCCCTAACATTTTCATGATGCATTTTCTCTCAACCACATCTTGCTTGACCACCTCTTGCTCCTCTCTCCTCTCTTGCTCCCTTCGCAGTGCCATACTGACTGATGAAGTCAGTAACCTCAGGTAGCTCTTTAAACAGCTGAACCTACTACACCTCCCTCCGCTCTGCTATACCCTTCAGTTTGTTCTCACCATCACACTTGTTCTTTTTCCCTCTCCATAATTGCCTATAAATCAGGCACGTTAGTGCCAACGGACAGGACCAACATGACGGAATGTGCGAGTAAATTTCAACCTTGTGCCGGAGACGATAATTTATTACGGCATCATCATCCCTTTAGCTCACCGTAACGGCTGAGAGCAGAATGGAATAGGATGACAAGGGGCACTCGCCCTGCCACCTTCTCTCTTGTTCTCCTCCTCATGTTCTCTCTTTGTCCTCCTCGCTGTGATGGGGACTGAGAAATGTTCTTTTTTTTAATGCGTAACATTTTTAGAAATCAGCCCAGTGGTGTTTTGAAGAGGACAGGAGCAGACTAAGGCTCTAAAGGTCATGGTTTGCGATGGCATTGGGATTGGATTTTCTTGTTGCACTCTTTGTTTCTCTCTCACTCTCCGTCTCTGCAGGCTTCTGTCCATCTTGTTTGTAATCGTTACAATATTATACAGAACCCCCGAGAGTAATAATAGATGTTATAGCTTTTATACTGTACTAGTATTAGCAGTGGTAGGACACACTTAGAAAAGTGTTTTCTGTCTATATGTGGTTTTCAAACCTCTCCTCAGGGATACCCAGACAAATGTGGAGATGTCTGTAAACCACTTCTCTATAGGTGTTTTGGTTTTTACCCTTTTACTGTTGTCCAATTAAGACCTATACAACCAGATGAGGGTTGTTCCTAATTAATTATAGCCCTTACTCTTCAACCAGGTACAGGGTAGGGATTTAAACCTGCAGACACATGCCAAAGTTGGAGTTGCGGTCTAAGCTCCCGACTCTGGCCCCCTGTTGATGGGGATTTGAGCCCCAGCTTGGCTGACTGTCTCTGCCCTTACTCTCTTGTTGCACTTCAGACTCCTTGTATGGTTTTCCATACTGCCACACTATATGCACTATACTATACACAATGAATCATGTATTGTGTATTTTTCTTTTGTGAATCTCGTTTTTCGCACTTTGCACCAGTCCAGTGTTGTTTCTACCTGCTTGACAGACATTTCCCCTAGGGGATCAATAAAGTCTATTGATTTATCGATCGATTGCTTGATCGATCAATCATCTCCCCCTACCTTCTCAGGACGAATACTCACTAGTATTTTAACTTAGTATGAACACGGGCAGAGCTTCACCATACAGGATACAATAATCAACAATGACAATGAGCAAAAACAGGAATTAAATACAGAGAGTAACGAATGGATTGCTGACAGTTGATAATCGTGAACAGAAACAAGACAGGTGATTGGTGGGAAATTATGTAATTGTCCGGGAGAACTGCACCTATAACAATCAGGCAGACAGTTATTTAATGTCTGATTGGGACATGCCATGGCCTGAATTGTAACAGTACCCCCCCAAAGGAATGGCTTCCGGACGTGAAAGTCCAGCATTGGGGGGGCACAGGAAAGCAGCACCCGGAGAAAGGGACAGAGTCTGCTCTGCAGCTAAAGATGGCTCAGCAGCAGGGTCGAAGTGCTCTTCCATGGCTGCTGGAGAGTAAACAGCAGATGGGAGCAGAGCCACTTCATGGCTTCTGGTAAGTTGACAGCAGCTATGGGCGGGGCCTCTGTAATGGCTGCTGGAGAGTAGACAGCAGCTGGGGGTGGGGCCACTTCCATAACCTGTAAGTCAATGGAATCCTAAAGAGGAACTGGAACTGATAGTTCTTCAAAGTTCTCCTATCGGGGCAACTGAAGGATGTTGAGAGTTCAGCGGTTAGGGAGTCAGACTTGTAACTTGAATGTTGCCTGTTTGATTCCTTAGTGGGCTAAATGTCTTTTTGCCTTTGAGCAAGGCATTGTAGCATTAGTGGCTCCATGGGATGTCCCTTTACTTAATGTAAGTCGCTCTGGATAAGAGTGTCTGCTAAATGACTAAAATGTAAAAATGTTCTAAATAGTAGCTTTTTATTATCAAAGTGTGTAGTGGAAAATAGTTTTAACATTAAACCTGCACTATGTAACTTTGTTGAAAACTATAAAAACTGTGTTTTAGGACTAGTAAATGTCAGGAACTAGCATATGTGTTTCAGGGGTTTAAAACATTAATATAAATAATACAAAATATAGACAATATTAGAATAGCAAAATTGACATTTCACAATATCTAACTAGCAACAAATGCATATTGTATTGTCCCTGTGTTCAGTAAAAATATATTAAAAAATAATTTACAAAAATCTATGTAAAATACTGCCCTCCAGGACAAATTAGTGGAAAGTTACGTAGTGCATCTTTAAAATCAACTGCAAAAAGAATCAATAATAACTGCTAAAAATAATAATAGTAGGCAGGTTACTGCTGGATTTGTAAACACACTGCTAACAGGAAATTGAAGTGAACTCTGAGCTAAAATAACTTTGGTTTCAAATAAAAACACAAATTAAAATGTGTAGACCGGCAGACAGGAAATTGTCATAGTCTGCTTTCTGAGTCCTGCCAAAATGAAAGAGATATTAGAAACAACAAAACTGAAACATTGAAAAGATCTATTAAATATGATATCATATTATGATCGTATAAATAAAAACAATTGACTGAAACGGTTGTCTGTGAACTACAACTATTTAATCTAGAGGACCCTGTCTACCTAATATGGAATTCCTATTCCCAGGCAGCACTTGAACTGTCCATTTGTTGTCAACAAGCATGTGTTTACCTCAGCCTATGATGCCATTCAGTCCATTGAATCTTTGGGCCAGACGGTGACATGGATTACCTCAGGAACATTCTTCATCTGACTACTTGCTCTCCCAGTCAGAGAGCATCTGGCTAGCTGCTGGCACAGGACAACTAATATGTCTAAAGTAAAGATTTTCTCTGTTCCCCTCTGCTTACCTTTCTCCTTGTTTTAACTCCATGCTGTCACTGTCACTTGTCCACTCAAGCTTAGCTGTCATCTATCAGCCCACTAGTTTCCCTTGGAGACTTCCTCAAATAGCTTGACATCTTGATAAACTAATTTCCTGACGATAGCTCACTGTTCATACTATTGGACGAATTCCACCTCCTGTCGCCCGACTCTGATTTATTTGTCACATTCTTTCCCCTCCTATCCTTCTTTGATCCCATCCACTCCCATCAGAGGCAAAGCACTTGACTTAATCTTCACCAGATGGTGTTTGTCGGTTAAACCCAATGCAACACCCTCCAGGTCCATTATTCCTTTTCTCCTGCACTCTTGTCGAGTCCTACACACTCAGCCCCAGCTCATATGGCCCAGCGGAGTCTTTAGTCTGTCCTACGTGTTGCATCTAATCACCCTACTCTCCTCACTCCCCACATCCTATGACTTACACTGTCCCCTTTGCTCCGGTCAGCTTGATGCCCACATCCTCCTGCTCCTTGTCTGATTGACCTACAGTCAGCCAGGCCTGCAGGCAGACTGAACATGGAGTAAAACAAAACTTGCATATGACCTTAAAAGCTTTCACGCCCTGACCAACTCTCTTGTGATTTCTGTCAAAACTAATTTCTTGACTTCAACTCTAGTTCAAGAGTACTTACTAAAATACTTGGCTTTCGGCTTTCTGTCATGGAGGCAGTTTGCACTGCCTAAACAGACTGTCTCATCTGTTCCCATCCTCCTAGATGTAACTGCTGCCATCAACACTGTGAACCATCATCCCTCGTCTCCACCCTCTTAACCATAAGTGTCTCAGTCTCTGCACAAGCCGCACGTTTTGGGAGACCTGGTGTCCCCCACATCTCAGTTCTAGGCTCCTCTGTCTATACTTCAAGTCACTTGGATCTGTCATCACCCTTACAAGGTTTCTTTAAGGATGACACTCAAATACTTTCAATTTTGAAGGCAACATTGCAAATTCTCTGCACTTGCGTTATCCCACTTGACAAGACATAACATCGCTACACTCACCCGCTACTTTATTAGGTACACCTGTTCAACTTCATGTTAATGCAAATATCTAATCAGCCAATCGCAATTGTGATCAATGGTTGAGGCTGCTGGTGGTGGTGTAATTGTGTGGGGGATATTTCTTGGCACACTTTGCACCCCTTAGTATCAATTGAGCATTGTTTGAATGCCACAGCCTACAGTATTGTTGCTGACCATGTCCATCCCTTTATGACCACAGTGTACCCATCATCTATTGTCTACTTCCAGCAGGATATCGCGTCATGTCACAAAGCTCTTTCATATCAAACTGTTTTTTAAACATAAAAATTTGTTCACTGTACTCAAATGGCCTCCACAGTCACCAGATCTTAATCCAATCAAGCACCTTTGGGATGTCGTGGAGCGGGAGATTTGCATCATGGATGCGCAACCAACAAATCTGCAGCCACTGCATGATGCAACAATGTAAATATGGACCAGAATTTCTGAGGATTATTTCCAGCACCTTGTTGACTCTATGCCACAAATAATTAAGGCAGTTCTGAAGGCAAAAGTGGGTCCAACCCGGTACTAGCAAGGTATAACTAATGAAGGGCCATGCTCTACCACCAGAGCTACACAGAAATATATTATGCCATCATGATTTACTTGGAAATGTCAAATGTTTATAGTAGTCTACATTTTAGGAATATGTTTTTTTCATATTAGACATGAACAATATAATACTACTACACCACTTATTTGATCATTTATTAATGGGATAACTAATATCTTTCCAGAGGAGATAAGTTGCGTAGCAGAAACTAGATATACAGTATTAATGCTTGAGAGATGAGCTGGCTTTAAACTGTTGGCCAATCTAAGTTGCAATAGGCCCAGTATGATTGATAAATAACATAGCATGGAAGGGAAAAAATAAAATGTCAGGTTGTGGCATGAGGCCACACATTTGACTGCCAATGTTAGATTTTTAGTCCTTTTTATAGTTTCAAATTCTTTTTAATAAATAATATTTTCAGAGAACAATATTCTCTTTGAGTTGGAGTATTTGTAACACTGTAATAAGATATCCAATTGAGTCTGCAGCTCTCCTGTCTGGTTCATCAGGTTGACCTGTAATGGCTAGTCTATGGTCAGCCTAGTCTCACTCTGTACCTAGCCAGTTCCTTCCCCAGTTTGCTATCACTAACACATTTTCTTAGTGTTGTTCTGAGGCTCTGTGGGATTGATTTTGAGTAGTCAACTACTGTAAATGCGAGTGAACACCGCATCAATTGCAGGGCTTGTGCTCACTTGGTACCCAGTTTACCTCAGATCACTAACTCTCCTCATGCAGTGTTTCATTTTCCACACAGAGTTAGCAACTAGCCCCTAGCGATTCCTCTGGTAGAATTGCGATGAGGATCCAGACATGTTCTGCCAACCAAGCGGATGTATAGTTGTGTGTGTAATAATAGCAGTGTGTAAAGCTCACATACACACAAATGCATTGGGAACACTGCACAGTATATTCCAAATCAAAATGTGAAGATAAATCTATCAAATTTGTTATTACTTTACAGAACGTGAAGAAAAAGGAATGTTAGGCTTTAAAAAAAATAAAAGGTCTGCACTTACCTTTACAAACTCAAAACATTGTCTGTATAAACTGAATGCTTGAAGATTTAGCTGTCCTGTGAATCACTGAAATAATATTTAGTTGTATAACCACGGTTTCTGAGAACTGCTTTACATCTGTGTTGCACCTGTTAACAGGTATTCCAGCCCTGGATGATTGAACTACATTCCACAGTTCCTCTGCATTTCTTCATTTTAGCTGAGCAGCCAATCATTTTCTGTACTTCATTGTATGTTTTCCCTTCCCCAATCAACTTTTTTATCAGCGTACGCTGTTCTTCTGAACAGACTCCGTAACAACCCATTTTACTGGGAGAAATGCACTATAACCAGCATGTACGACATTTGCTGCCTTCGTCCTTGAATAAGGGCCACCTGTTTGACACTTGTTTTTTCGCAGAATGAATGACCTCACTGCTTGAACTCCACACAGGTATTATTTTGAACACAACTTTCAATTAATGATTCAATTACACTGAATAACCAGCATGCATGTCATGACTGTTGGGTCTGTGGGTTTTCTATTACTCTACTGCACCTACTAGTAAATTATTTCACATGTCGAAATATGATTTCTACCAAAAACAGTCATTGATCTGGTTAGTGATGTTGGACTGCTATTATTTTGAACACAACTTTATGTACAGCCTCAGATCCAGCAGGCTGATGGGACTATTGTTTTGACATTGCTGGGGAATGACATGCTTTGTGTTTGTTTGTTTTTGTTTGTTCTTAGATGGTAGTAATATTTTCGAGCTATTTTCAAAACTTTTACCAAGTAGGAGGGTGTTGGCCCAATACTGCTCTACATGCACTATTTCGACGTCAGCACTGACATCGCTAGCAGACAAACAAAAAAAATAAACTATGTACCAGGGCAGAGAAATAACTTTATAAATAATAGCAAGAAAGAAACACATTCCTATATAACTCTTTACAGTGAATGTCCCATGGGATTTTATGGCAAAGCTTCTTTATCGGGTTTATCTGCATACACCAGTTTTCATCCATCTAAAGATATCTTGTGACACTCCCTCTCTCTCTCTCTGTCTCTCTCTCTCTCTCTCTCTCTCTCTCTCTCTCTCTCTCCCTCTCTCTCTCTCTCTCTCTCTCCCTCTCTCTACGTTGTTATGGTTGTTGTTGTCTGGAGGAGGATTCAGTCCCGTCTCCCGCTAGGTCCGACCCTTCCATAAATATTTATACCACCATGCTCCTGCTATTGTCATCCTGTCACTATTCATTATCTCAGACAATCAATGAACTGTTTACTGTTTTCATCCCACTCTTCTTTCTCAAAAAAAATCTCTCTCTCCCTCTCTACCCTTTCTAACTCTCTAGTGAAGAGAAGAAAAAGGATGACCATGTTTACTGGATGTATTCCGTCCTCTCTTCATTCTCGCTCACTTGTTGTCTTTTGTCCCCATGTCTCATGCTTTGTGCGCGGCGTCCAGGTGTGAGGAGAATTGCTTGAGTTGCAGTGGCCCCGGGATGACCTGCGTCAAGTGCAAAGATGGCTACAGCCTTGTCAGCAAGACGTGCATCGTCAACGCCACCTGTAACAACGGTGAGTGTGTGAATGCTTGTCAACAGCCACACAAAAGCACCAGAACACACACTCACACACAATCACACACCATGGAGCCAATTCAAAATTCCCGCAGGCACTTCAATGCACTTTGTATTCAGACTTGCATTACAGAGGGCCTGGTGATTTTAGAACACATACCCTCTGACTGGCCTACCAATTTGATCAACAAGTTTTTGTTCAGTTAGTTTATTCGAATCATGATCTACTTTCTGGAATCATTTTTGTCTCAACAACACTACTTTTACAACCACTGGCCAAATGTCAAAGAGTGTATCTTTAAAGGACAATTCCAGAGAAAATTTTAGGTATAGTATTTAAAAATGATACCCTAGGCTGATTAATGTCATATACAGTGCTGTTCCCACCTTTTTTTTTCGAAAACAGCTGAGAGTACAGTTTGTTTGCTTCTGTATTGGATTTTACATAAAATACCACAAGTCCAGAATTCAATGCGAACTTTAAGCCTGCGCACTGCGAGTCGCTTCAGTGGAGTTGAATTTAGCATAAGGATACTTATGATACCTTTGGAAACTAGCTAGAGATTATACACTGCAATTTGAAATTTGTTAGGTACATATTTAGCCAGAATCTGCAACAGATTATTTTGTATTTTACTTTTGTTCCTTAAAGTATTTACACAATCACTGATAGCTACATTGAAGCTAATGATGCTACTTCCACTCCAGATAGGCCCAGGGGCTGCATGAAAACCCCAGACAACAAACTAGTTAGCCAGTTACCCACTCACCAATTACAACAACTCAACTTTTGGTCGTTATTTCCAAACAATTGTACCAAAAAGCATAATAGAACAGAGTTGGCAGTATTCTGTGAGACTTTTTTTATTAATTTTACGTTCTTTCCTCCAAATATTCACAAAATGACAAGATGCTACATGGAGATGCTATTAAAAGGCTAACCCCAGCCAGGTAGTTAATGGTAATCAGCTCCTTACCTGTGATAACTTGGTCCTCCGTCAGGGCCTGGCTGTTTTTTCAAAAGTACTTTCGTCCATTTGAGCATCAAAACTCAAAATGATCGAACAAACAGATGTAATCATCTGCCTGACAGGAGATGGTTGAAAGCAAAAACATTTCCTTGTCACACTCTTAACAAAAAAATTCTGTCTCTGTTGCCACTGAGAGCTCAACCCTGGTGGATAGCAGCAAAACAGCGGCCATATTGATTCAACCATTAAAGTTGGGCAGGAGAGAATATTTCTTCCTCACTGTATTCCAGCTCAAATGTATGGTTGGATATTACCAATCAATAACACTTGATCAAATTTTTTGAGGTGTTTGATGGCTGTAGTGTCCCTTTAACACTGTCTAATTTAATTTGTATTTAATAAGCAAAACTTATTAGAAGTTAACCAAGCTGTTCTCATGGCAATACATACAAAAATGTACAAAATAAATCAAATTTAAAACATACGTCTACATGTGAACATAAAAAAGTAAGTTTATTTTAACCTAACCTTAACCTCACTTTACCCTAACCTTAAAGGAGAATTCCGGACGATTTCCACGGCAAATCTTTTTTTTGTGAAAATATATGTTTTGGAAAATTGGATTGTATGACTTCGACAATCCACTAGTGTGGACTTCACTGGAAAACGGGAAATAAACAGAGGTGTGTACACTGGCTGATTTGTCAGATTCGCTGTGTTCACTATAAAGAAGAGTTATTCTCGCTACTGACAGCACTCCAGCTATTCAAACAATAGAGCTACATTTTGAAATCGCCCGGAATTCTCCTTTAACCTCACTAACATAACATATTATCCCTGAACTAAATGTACCCAAGTACTTTAAATCATAAACGATTGGTCTATTATGAAAGTGTTCTGGTAGAAAGGAGATTCAATACCTAAAACAACTCACATTTGGATTTGCCATATCATATGTCTGCCTACGTAATGCGGCGAAATTTCCATTACGTACGGTTACCTACGTCTTGCCATTAAAATGCGTTGAGATTAAGAATATTCAACAAAACATATGCAGGTTTATCTTAACTTCAAAACCCATGCATAGATTTAAAAATACTGATATTTATGTTGAAAGGTTTTCATGACTCACAAAAATGCATGATAATGTTGGGCAATTAGTGTTTTGTCCCGGTGTGAGATTAGACATACAAAATGTAATTAAATTAGTGAACATACAGTGGGGAGAACAAGTATTGATACACTGCCGATTTTTTCTGTAATTTTTATCATAGGTACACTTCAACTGTGAGAGACGGAATCCAAAACAAAAATCCAGAAAATCACATTGTATGATTTTTAAATAATGAATTTGCATTTATTGCATGACACAAGTATTTGATACATCAGAAAAGCAGAACTCAATATTTGGTACAGAATCGTTTGTTTGCAATTACAGAGATCATACGTTTCCTGTAGTTCTTGACCAGGTTTGCACACACTGCAGCAGGGATATTGCCCCACTCCTCAATACAGACCTTCTCCAGATCCTTCAGGTTTCGGGGGTGTTGCTGGGCAATATGGACTTTCAGCTCCCTCCAAAGATTTTCTATTGGGTTCAGGTCTGGAGACTGGCTAGGCCACTCCAGGACCTTGAGATGATTGTTACGGAGCCACTCCTTAGTTTCCCTGGCTGTGTGTGTCGGGTCGTTGTCATGCTGGAAGACCCAGCCACGACCCATCTTCAATGCTCTTCCTGAGGGAAGGTGGTTTTTAGCCAAGATCTCGCGATAGATGGCCCCATTCATCCTCCCCTCAATATGGTGCAGTCGTCCTGTCCCCTTTGCAGAAAAGCATTCCCAAAGAATGATGTTTCCACCTCCATGCTTCACGGTTGGGATTGTGTTCTTGGGGTTGTACTCATCCTTCTTCTTCTTCCAAAAATGGCGAGTGGAGTTTAGACCATAAAGCTCTACTTTTGTCTCATCAGACCACATGACCTTCTCCTATTCCTTTTCTGTATCATCCAGATGGTCATTGGCAAACTTCAGATGGGCCTGGACATGCGCTGGCTTGAGCAGGGGGACCATGCGTGCGCTGCAGGATTTAAATCCATGACGGTGTAGTGTGTTACTATTGCTCCATTGAGACTGTGGTCCCAGCTCTCTTCAGGTCATTGACCAGTTCAAACAGGTGCAGTTATTACAGGTAATGAGTGGAGAACAGAAGGGCTTCTTAAAGAAAAATGAACAGGTCTGTGAGAGCTGGCATTCTTTCTGGTTGGTAGGTGATCAAATACTTATGTCATGCAAAAAAATGCAATGGAATTATAAAAAAATCATACAATGTGATATTCCGAATTTCTGTTTTAGATTCCGTCTCTCACAGTTAAAGTGTACCTATGATGAAAATGACCGACCTCTAAATGATTTGTAAGTAGAAAAAAATGCAAATTCGGCAGTGTATGAAATACTTGTTCTCCCCACTGTTGTTATCCATTACAGGGTTTTTACACTACAATAGATACCGATAGCTTTCAGCAACATTTGACGAATTCGCTTGAGCCGACGTCGGCCCGAGACTCAATTGTAGTGTGTACATTTTAGTGTCTATCTTGAATTCAATGCGACCTCCGGAGGTATTGCGCATGAAGAAATCAAAAGATCCCATCTGGTGCTTTGTTAATAGGAGAAATGTGTTGCAGGGAATTGCTTCACTGTAAGTTGCTGGGCTGGTTTGCTCAGGCACCCAGCTCAGAACATTTTGAATGACACCCACAAATGCGCAATTACGGTCTGGCTAAATGACAGTGTAAAGACACACTTGGTCAAGTATTTCGTAATGTGCCAGCTTCATATTACTTAGTTGGCTCCATAATGATTTAACTAGCATATATGTTGTTTTTTGGGGAAAAAACATAGCCTCGTGGGACCAACCTGATCTCGCAAGCTCCAGTTTTCCACTCGCAGATCAGTCTGGCATCTTAAGATTTGGAGCCGTTTGCCAAACGACCGACCAATCAGTGTTGGTTTGAGGTGGGCAGGGTGTGATGCAACGAGAAGCGACTGTTCAGTCTAAACAACATGGTGGCTTCCACGTGTGAGATGAGCGTAGCTATCGCGCAAGTTTTCTGATTGGTTGATTTGGCCCGTCTATCAACAACATATGTGACAAAAGACAAAAGAACCACTTCAGTGAGTTTATAATTTAGTGACAAACATTCTACCTAGAATGATGAACATAATAAACAGGTAGGCTACTTTAGGTTAAGGGATAGCATTTGCGTCTAGTTAAAGGGAATCAAGAAATTCTCGTAATTTACTTAAAAGTTAGTGTCATTAATTTGTTTGATTCTTGTTGCAACTTTGCAAAACT
>JACXGM010001270.1:0-24505 GCA_016801145.1 Umbra pygmaea
CCATCACACCTCAGCAGTGCCACAGGCTGATTGCCTCCATGCCACGCCGCATTGAAGCAGTCATTTCTGCAAAAGGATTCCCGACCAAGTATTGAGTGCATAACTGAACATAATTATTTGAAGGTTGACTTTTTCTTTTTTTTTGTATTACAAACACTTCTTTTATTGGTCAGATGAAATATGCTAATTCTTTGAGATATCAATGCATGGCATGAAGGTTTCAGTTATTGTTTTCTGTTTACTGTCATGTAGTGTCCCTTTATTTGTACAGCTCCTCCAGTTGGGTAGTTGCTAGATAGGGTACAGGCTGAGAGATCTTAGTTCTGTTGATTAGACATAGCATGCAGCCGTGTTCACTTAACAAGCTAGGTTCAGTATTAATGCGCTACCTAACTGGAAACAGTTGTCGTGTGTCCATCTGTGGGGGAAAGTGTGCTATATGATAGAGTCGTGATGTTTTAAGAAGAAGGTTGTCCTGACGCTGCCTTTGAGGACTGTTGTGAAAAGTCGTTATGTTTGGAAGTATATGAGTATGTCCTGTATAGTTAAGCTTTAGCGTCCATGCCAACGTGAGTGCATGTTATGGTACGATTAGTCGTAAATGAAGGCAGCGTAGCCGATGCAAGCTGTATATATTTTGACGTTGTGCCACTCGCATGACCGTACCCTGCAACCCTCTTTTGAAGGCGCTAAGGATTCCAACATCATTAAAACATTGCAAAGCATCATCATTCTACCTTGGACTTCCTCTCTCTCAACCACACACCCACTATACACCCAGGTAATCGTGACAGGTACATATACTGTACATGTACAGTATACTGTATATGGCAAAGGCAGTAGCAGCAATGTCCTTGGCGTGTCCTTTTATCTGTGTCTTAGCTTCTCATTTCTTTTTGTTACCTTCTCTCTCTCTCGCTCTCTCTCTCATGTTCTTGTCCCATAATTACTTACCAACCAAAGATAAGCATTACTATTCTATGCACACTTCAGGTAAAAACTCTATCAAGCTGTCTCTAGTCCGCAAATCCCTCATGGGATTGTATCCCCTAACGCTTTCCTCCCTCTTCACCAGCTCTCATTTCTATAGTTTTGGGCACACGAAAAACAAACCCTAACACAAAATTCCCTATCCCCAAGGGAATAATGTTCCCTATCCCCTAGCCAAATAAAATAGCCATAACCTTAAGCTTAATAATCTATACTTTAAACTTATACTTAACAACCACACCCTAAACTCAGGCCTTAAACGTAAGCCTAAACCGACTTATCATGTTTTTTCTTCAAGTGAATTGTCTTTTTATATTATCAAATAACTCTGCTGTAGAATCCTTTCAAATACCTGTAACCTAGATTTATTTGATGTTTCTTGTAACTCCTGTTCGTTGAAATAATGTTAATGCCCTCCTATTAAAAGAGAGAGATTGTTACTGCTGTTCATTGAAGTTTTAAGATTCCTTTCTGAGCTGCTGTGCTGTCTTAACAGCATTGGAGGAGACAGGCTGTCCTCACCCTGTCTCACCTGATGACCTGTAATGGGTGAGAGTCTCGCCTCCCTAAGGCAGGAGGAGTTGGGGAAGAGGGAGGAGGGGAAGATGGGTTCAGCACAGAACAAGAGGGCCCGCATTTGCAGTTTGCAAGAAGGTCACAACTCAGGGTTTAGAGGGCGAAAACTACTGGAGCTAATGACCCTGAATCCTGTGTTTTTTTCACTTCTCTTCCCTTAGAATACCTCTTTATCAAACTCTCTGCAATTCCATGAGTTTATCAACACTGAGCTTGTGTTTCAGGGTGAAGATAGGTGGATACTAGAATTATGAGGATTGGATTGTCACTGTCGAAATACTTTCCTGAAGGTCAAGTGCATTTCCAAAGACACAGTTGTCATTAGAGAGCATGTTTTAACCTGTTTACAACACCATAGGTTCTCGAAAAAGGGTTGCCATAAACAGAGAAAAAAATAGTTTCCATCCAAATAATTTCCTATTCCTGCTTTTTTCGTTCATTCACAGCTGAAATATAAACAATATATATATGGACACACAAATTAGCCAATTCCTTATCATAAAGATTATGTACTGTTGTCAATATTGCTTTCCCTAGCACAAAGATATATATATTTTAGCCAAATTAGCCTTTCCTACAACAGTGTATAGGTCTGAGTAATATTATCATCATTAACTACTCCGACAAAGTGTGCAAATAGAACATAATCTACAGTAGGATATTCAATAAATATTTTGCCAACAAATTGTGGATATTAGTCAAGCAATCTAAATGAATTCCACCTTATGTAGTACACAATATAGTAATAGCAACAGAGTTGGCTCAACATATAATATAATGTATCTTACCTTTTGAGGTGAGATTAGGACAAGAGAGAAAATATTGTGCCTGCTGTCAATGACGTAACACATTGAGAAGTGTTAGCGGAGCTCTGTCAGACTTGCCATGACAGTGATTGTTTTTAGAACGCACGTGAACCTAGAAGTGCTGGTGACTCGACACTCAGTTCTGAGGAAGCCACAGTTGCTTCTCATTCTATTACACTGAGCCTTAACTTCCAGCCCAACAAGCACTTATTATGAGTGAGAAAAAACTGTTATATTATGTGCTTGGGAAAAATGCCCTAGCAATGGGTAGAAATGGGTGAAGGAGGTAGGAGAAATATGCTACTTAAACCAAAATGCTCTAAAACTTTTCAGGCCATTTACAATTGCTTGGGTTTTCTCAGTGGCAAGGAACTTTTAATTACATCCTTCACTTGGAACGGAATCGCTAATGAGGTAATCGTGCCATTGGTCTTAGCATCCACCCCTCATGTACTCAGACTGATTGGTTCGATCTAGGCCATCTTCACTCTTAATATCTGTGGATAGAAAGAGGCCTGAACCATTTTCTTCAAAGAAGGGTAGTCTGGGCCCTTGAGGATATTCACATGCTAGGAAGTTAATTGCATGATTTTCCCTTTTAGATATCTTTTCCAGGTGTGCTTCTGGCTCCTGTTACTGCAGCCCCCTGCCGTGTACCCATCATGCATCTGTCTCGTGCTTTTCCTGAGAGTCTTTAACTGGGCTGGACATAGTCACTCTTCACTAGGTAGGGTGAATGGAAAAACAGGAATTTCATTTGAAACAAAGCGTGGCTGTCGGGACGTGAAGGAGGCAGTTTCAAATGGAAACTCTCCAGGGGCCGGCAGTTTGTTGAGTTGCTGAGTGTTTGTGCGCGTAGATGTGTTAAAAGCCTCAATGGAATGGATCCTTGGACTCTGACAGAGATCATACATTTTCAGACATAATGTACCGGTATTGACATAAGCACATATGTCAACTTGTTAATATGTCACAATTTTTGATAAAACGTCCGATGACTTAAGAGGAATTACAGTGAATGTGGGAGATTACCATTGTGTGGACTTCATTGATATTTTTTATTTCTGTGCACTTTCACAGAATATCAGTGGAGTTAATAGTGGATTTTCATGCGATCGGTTGATCCTTGAAGATCATGTAGACATTTTATATTATGGGGTGTAACCTTTTAACAATGCTATTCTCTCTTGGTATGTTGCTCATTCTCTCCGTACCAGGCTTTTAAAAAGGAGAGGAGGATGATTTAATGCATCTAGAAAAGATAATTGATCATAATTGATCATATGATTCCATCACACAAATTTTATCAGTGTCCTCACAGTTAAATTATCTCTGTCATGCTGATCTTGTCAAAAGGACGCCCCGAAATGTCAGAAGACTACTGAGGAAATGTTTTGTGCATGAAACATCCCAAGACTATCCTAAGTGTCTTCGAGTATGTTCATGGGACAAAGTGAAAAGTAGGGAACATGACACCATTTCTTTCCTACTTTAGGTAACAAGTTCATGACACTATGGGTCATCCCGACGATTGATTACTTGCTAGCCGTACGAATCGGTAGAAAGAAATACTCTAGGTCCAATTAGGTTGCTTGTTGAAAGTGAGAGCTGGGATCAGAAGAACACAGCATTGCGCAACAGTAGTATGAGACCAATAATGTGCACAGTCGTGTTCAACAGAGTGAAACCGCAATGTGTTATGGATGTATCGTGACTGACTCCTACTCAGTCCAAGGATGTGTGCTGCTGATGAAACTCTGAGGGTGACTTCCAGAAAGTCGGCGCACAGTCGTGACTTGAATTATGCAATTCCTGCTCCACATTTAAGTAATGAACGAGAATTAAATTCGAATCCACACATCCCTCCAGTATTTAAGAAGAAATAAATCTCACTAGCATTTAACAATTTTAGTCAGCCAGTGTTTATTTGTTATGTGTCTAGCTCAAAATAATGTGGTGCTTTATGGTATTGTATTTTGCTCATGGAGGCTGCATTGTAACACACCTGTTGTGACAGCCCAAATAGTGGTCTAATTAGCCTATACATCAACAAAAAAATTCACAGCCTCAGCTTGAGGACAAAAGGTGGGTGCACATGAAAACCTTCTTGATGCAAGGTAATCTGCAGACCAACAGGGCAGCAGGCATCTACAGATTAATCCTCCTGAACATGGCCTACAGTAGGTCTTTTTTTCAAAATGTAATTATTTAATTAATGCATAATATTATTGCATAATTCTGCTTGTGGAACAACTAACCTAAAAATATATTTTTGAAAGTAAAAAAGTTATGGAAAGTATTATCTCTGTGGTATTTTACATCTCTGGATAATTACATTATGTTCTCTCCTACTCAGGCTTATCTTGGCAAATGTGGATACAGACCAAACAGGCAGACCGGAGCTCACCACAGATTAAAAAAAAGTTATTTTTGGATGCAAAGACAAACAAGGTGACTAGAGATTTGCAGAACAATGAACAAGTGAGAGAGGATAAGTGATAGAGAGGTAGATAGGTAAATTAGGATTCAATCTGAAAACATTCAAATTATTGAGGAAACTACATAGTCCATTCCACAACATTTTTTTTCCTTTTTCTTCTTTTGTCTTTTCCCCAATTTTCCTCCCTTCCCAATTCCCTCTCTAATCCTGCCTTTTCGGCAGCTCCGCAACTCCTTGTACAGATCTGTGGGATGACGAGGAGTGAGCACATGGTTCATCCAACCACATGTCGCCCGAGCCACAGATTCTTTGTCGCGCTGTTCACCCAACACGGAAGCCTTTAGTCGGATCATGCACGGGATGATTACGCTCACCTACACTTCCGTGACTGAATTTACAGGCGCACAATCTGAACACAACGACTGCCTGGAGAGCGATAGTGAGGATAGTAGGATAGATAATCTGAGCTTTAATTTTTACGTGGTGAACTACATATTATGTACAAAAATATTTTCAAAAGAAGTTTTGAAAAGCTAGAGTCAAAGCAGATGAGCTGGTTCTACCTTTTATTCAATTATCAGTTTCAACCCTGTTATTTGTAGAGACAGGCTACATACAACAACACAACATTTGTCTGTATTGTATATAACAAGCTTCTATTACCTTTGTCGCAGGGCTACTTATGGGTGATTTAACAATAAATCATCCTTGCTTTTATATTCAAACCTGTTACATTAGTTGGCACTTAACAGGCACTTACTATAGTCTATGTTTTGTACCCTTTGAATTTTGAAAACATGTTTTTATCTCTGGGGTTTTTATATAATTTCTGCCAGCTATTGTGAGTGTACTTTGTTTGTATTTTATGTACTCCATCAGCCATTTCATGTTACAGGCTGCCAAACAAAATCCAGGAATCCATCTCTGAATATAGGGCTCTTTAATAAGAACAATGTAAAAATGAGTGGAATCAAATATAATACTTTTAAAAGTAGAGATTCAAACAAGAGTAAACATAGTTAACTTTCAACTCTATACAGTAACTGTGCAAGTTTGTCTCAAAAAGGTCAACTATGATTTGCTTATTTGGTGCATGGTTTTCAAGTTCCAGACAGACACATTCATGTTGGTTTCAAGTGTAAAAGTGTTTTTGGCATGAATTAAAATAATTATAATTATAATCAACTACGCCTGATATATTGCAGACTGGGTTCTGCCATAATGATGGCAAAGAAAGTGTTATTTACAGTTTATGAGTTCAGTTTATAGCAAAACATTTGGGGTTATAGAAACACAACTATGTGTGTGTCTGTGCGTAAATACAAACCCAAGAAATAAACAGTTAATCAAAACATTTAGAATATCTACAATCTAAGAAATGTTTACTGAATATTTACAGCACCTGAAAAAAATCTCAAATGTACAAAACTGGGAGTATTTAATCTAGTTCAAGGACTTTTTGTGTGAAATTAATTCATATACACTGGCTTAGTATACACTAAGACTATGCCTAATTTGCATACACTCAGAGGGATTTGCATATATTAATACAATCTAAAGGGGTGGAACAGGGCATATACTGCCATACTGCAGCATCAATCAAATTAAACTTTATTGACAAAAGCTATAAAGAAAATTTTACTCAGAGGGTATTAGTGCAGAAATATATTTTATCCAGATTTGAGTTTATTCTTTAGTAATTGTTAACATTGAGAACGTTTGATTGAGTCGGTGACATTGATTAAAAGGAGAAAGTCTAGGGCCCTCAAATTTCAAGTTTCAGCTGCTGGTTTTACTATTACGGTAGCCTATATTAGTTCTATTATGTTGCACCTTTAAGTTTTAGCTGCATATTTAGCTGTTAGCCTATATTATTCCTTCAGCCTGATCTCTTAGTAATCCGTGAAACTGCCACGGACTATGACCATCAGAATCCGTGACAGTTCCACAGAATGGCCGAAAATTCTGTGAAATGAACACGGATTAAAATCCGTGGCAGTTTCACGGAAAAGTCCGCGATTGGCGCAGAGTGAGACCTTGCTGTTAACTCGATGTAAGCCTTTCCCGAACCCCTAACCTAACCTTAACCACTCAGAAACCTTGCTGTTAATTCAATTTAAGCCTTTCCCAAACCCCTAACCTTAACCACTCAGAAACCTTGCTGTTAACTCGATGTAACTTGTATTTAGGGAGTAAAAAATGATTAAAAAAGCATGTTTGCAACACGTCTGCATCGCGTTGGAATAGAAAACAGAATACATGTAAAGTGTCCGCCTGGATTCGAACTCGCAATCTTTGGTATGTTAGTCGCATGTGATTTTGGGCTGCAAATGTTGACTTCGAAGCCAGTTTCACTCCATTTTATTAATTATGACCCTCTAATCTGGGACTTAGACCAAGTAGGTGTAGATAATGTTGAGTTATAACAGAAAACCAGCAGACACCGGCCCTCGTAGGGTAAGATTTCAGAATCCCTGGTTTAGGGACCCCAGCAGGAAGTAAACAAGCTCCTTGCGTCTGTGGATAGACTCAATCAGCTCTACACCATGGTCATTACCAACTGAGGGAGATGGAGAAAGGACATAAAAGTGACTGCTTTCTGCGTTATAATCTGCTAAAGTGTGCTAAAGACTAAAATGTATGTTTGTAAACTCACCTGGATGCTAGTTTTTTTTTTGGTATGTTTTTGTTAACCACTGATGTTGAGTAGGCTTAGAGAATCCATTTAGGGTAAAAATCATATCCTGTGTAGTTGTACCCGTTCTTTTGTAGAGTTTGTTCCTGTGCTTGGGACCTTTACCGGAGTTACGTTATTATACATAGAATCATGTACATTTTACATTTATATTAAAAACAGCAACAGTAGCCGTAGGATGATGTTCGGTGACCAGGGGGTGCTCATTAAGAGAAGGGATGACCAAACTTTATGCAACATTGTCTTCAGCAAACAACTTCAATAAGTGCATCTGACTATTCTGACTGTCTTCAGAAGTAGGTTCTTTTGGATAAAGCGCTGCCTTCCTCAGAGTAAAGGTGTAGTGAGGTGCCAATGATTTGGATGCCGTTGGGTGTGGATCTTTCCACAACAGTATAAAATAGTCAATTCGATTATTTAATTGTCCTTGAGAATAACAACAAGTGATTGTAGTTTTCAGTCTGTTTTCAGGCCTTATTTAAAACCAGCCCGGTAATGCAAAGAGTTTACAAAGTCCACTAAAGCGGTATCTGACAAGCTAGAATGTTCTACGCTGCTAGCAAAACCTACTCAGAAGAACCCACTCAGTAGTATCACTTTTTTGAAACTGCTGAATTGTGGCAACTTGTCTCGGCTGAGTTGGCCAAGCTGGCGTGGCATTATGCCAACTATACTGTCACACTACAGTGGAATCCCATGAGCATGCAGATTTCTCAGGCTCGTTTTACAGATGAACCATGCAGCATTTCTTCATGCCACTCCTAAAGGACAGTAATGTGTTTTTTCCCCACCAAAAGCTATCCATAGGTCTCTGAAATGCTTTTGGGTCACTTTGACTGTAGCCAAGCACTGTACATTGTTTCTATATTTCATGGTAATAGTGTTGTCAAGGATTGTCTTTATCTCTTATTATTTCATCTTCTGGTGGATTCAACCAATGACAAATAAATGGAACATGCTCTAGAATTAACAGTTGACTTGACCTATGGGGAAAATATCTACATTCACAAGAGTGACACATTTGTTACTGTAGGTATTGCATTTTAATTTAATTACTTAATTCACCTATAAAAATATACAATGGAACTTTTAATATTTGAAGACCATTTTCTCTTCTCCAATGTCTGACTGTATTCCATCCTCATCGATATACAACATATGTCTACTTTTAAATCAGGTAGCAAAATAGTTCAATGTTTAATATTTCCTACAGATACAATTATTTTTGAGACATTGTTTGACATGGTTTGCACGGGTGAACATTGTCATTGAATAATCAGTGAAGGGGATATTTGGGTGAATAAAGCATATTTTTGTCTTTGCACTAATGTAATTCCTTTTGAAATTCTACAAGTCAAATACTTTCTCTACATTTTGCATTTATGTGAATGAGTGAATTATATGTGAATGAATGAGAGGACAGAAAGGAGAACGGCATTGTGGTTAAACATAAAACGCTGCCCATTCCCAAAATCTGGCCACCCCCATAAAAAATGAAGCATCTTTCTGTGAAGACAGTTTGACCTGCCCTCTACATGGTATAAAGTGAAACATGAAACCCTTCTGCATGTTTATGCCAGATTTCAATAGATTAAAAATATTAATTATTATTATGGAGTGTGCAAAAGTTTTTTTAAATCTATAATTACTGCAAATCATGAAAATTATATTCAGCTATTAAATGTTGAAGAGAGGTGTCATGCTTTACTTTGCACCTTGTCAGAGTTCAGGTCAACTCCTGTTCACAGAAAGATTCATTCTAACGTAAGATTTTCAGGGGTGCCCAAAAATACAGCTGTATCTGTACCAGTTGAATGACAAAAGTTTTTTTACTCACACGTTAAATAGGTTGAGGCCGATGCGGTAGAGGCGCTTGCGCATGACGTCGGTGGAGAGCGTGGGCGACTTGCAGCTGGCTGGGTTCTCACAGTGATACCGTGGCAGGCTGAGAATCATGGCCTGCAGAGCCTCCTTGGAGGATGCCTCCGACGCCGAACGCGCCTCCGTGGACGTACTGCTGCTACTCATCTGCTCCGAGCTGGTCTCCGCTGTCTCCGAGCCGCTCCGCTTGGCCTCCAGGGCCTTGGCAGATGGGGATCCCGCCGACGGTTGAGGATCCTGGACAGGCTGGATAACTACCTCCGGTGTCCAGGGGTTGGCTAGTTTGTCCAGGGGGGTCAAGGGCGGTTGCTGGCCCTCCTCCTCCACTTCGAGCTCCTCTTCGCTGGGCGGAGGAGCAGGGAAGTCGACCTCACCCTCTATTATCGGTTCTGGGGGCAGGGGGGGCTCTTGGGGAGGGACGGGGGGGTCCGTGGGCTCGGGGGGGACCTCTTCCGGGGGAGGGGGGGAGGGTTGTTTAGGGGGTGAGGGCGGGGGAGCCCTAGGGGCGGAGTTGGCAGGGGTAGTGTGCGTGGCGATGGCGGTGGCGCCCCCCTGCTGCTGTTGGATGCAGTTGCCCAGGGAGACCGAGGCGGAGGACTCCATGACAGAGGAGGACATGCGGAAGTTCTGGTTGTCAATCTGAACGGTCACGTCGCGGAAGGCCATCAGCAGCTTGCTGGCGCTGCGGGGCAGGTCGCCTGGAATCTCCCCGCTAGCCATACTCTGCAGGACAGCCTGGTCCACCCCTCCCCCGCCCGGCTCCCCTCCTCCCCCGGCCCCGCCAAAGGAGTCGGCGCTGAACTGGTATGTTCCTCCTTCCTGGAGGGAGCACATGGCCTTCAGGCTCCAGTTGCTGAGGGCGTCGTCGATGGACTTGGCCAGGGACTGCACCTGCTCGGTGAACGAGTCCTCCAGGTCGGTCAGCGTGGCGCCCACGGCGGTGGGCAGCGACGGCGAGCGCACCAGGGGGATGCCCGCCAGGCTGCAGCCTTCGGCCAGTGCCCGCTCGGCGGAGAAGCCCTCTGCATTCTGCACGCGCACCTTCCGCAGAGAGATGCGCCGCGGCAGGCGGCTCTCCAGCAGGGAGTTTCGGATCTTCTCGAAGTTCTTGCTGAGCTGGTACTGGCGGAAGGCCGTTTGGATCTTGGTGGCGGCACGGCGGGAGATGAGATGGCCGCCGTATTTGTGTTCTAACATTTCGATCTGGAAGAGAGGAAGGAGGGAGACAGGATAGGCTTGAAGGCTTGGATATATAAATACCAAAAGTAGCAAATTACATCATCCTAGGACATCATACTATGACATCATACTATGACATCATACTATGACATCAACAGTGGCTTAACTGTAGCAAAGGAGCTGGAGGAGCCAATCACAAGGACAACACAAAGATAAAGACATCTTTCAAATTATTTTGCTCAGTGGGATCGTGAATTACACAGAGCTATTTGATCTCCATCAAGCTTAACATTATTCTATCTTCAAACACCAGTATTCATATTCACAAAAACATGCCCAGAAAAAAATGAATTACACTCCAATAGAAAAAGCGAGCATTTACGAACTCAGAAGAGGAGACCATGACAAACTTACAAACCCTATGTTTTTAATCTACTGCAAAATGCACATTAATCCACTCATACATAAACAATTGTATGAAGACAATTATGGTGGGTGCAAGATGTCACAAATGTATAATGCACAAGTTATGGTGGGCATGTGGCTCTATTGAGACCCATAGTCCTTTTAGTATACTGAGAGATCTGTACTGATAGAGCAGTTGCTTGTCATTCCCCAAACGGAAAAATAGGTTCACTGTAGATTAGTATCAGGCTGGCAAAAACAAAGAGATAATGTTCCTATATAATAATGATAATATTAAGAACATTAATAAATGCTTTTGTCTCTGTAGGTAAATGAGGCTGAGAGCAAATTATATTGGCAAAAGAGGCATAATTAGGAAAGGGAAAAAAAAACGTGCAAGTACATATTAATTGCCATTTGTGGGTGTGTGATTAAGGTGTACTCTGCTTTCTTCTACACTGAAAGCTTTTAATCCGGCATTGAAATACGCGTGTGAGTGTGAGGGAAAGTTGCATCCTGAGGGAAGTATGCAGTCTGAGGGGAATGATTCAGTGAAGTGAACCAGTTGTGAATTGGCAAGAGCTCCAAACATAAATTGAATCTTCCTCCACTCTCACAAAACAATCAATGCCTGAACATCTCAGAGACTTCTGGAACTGCACCAAATACCAGTCTACGGTATATCTTTTTTGAGTTTCTTTGAAGAAGAAGGCTATGGCTATGGCATTCTCGGTCCTACAGTATGGATTTGTAATTCGTACCATTTTCAGTTAAACTGTGACAACACTTCACTATGAAACATGGAGACAAATTTGTGGTAATCTCAATCCTGCCACTAGGTTTCTTTAATCTGTTAAATTGAAGATTTGCGGAAGGAAAAGCATCCAGAGCCGATATGGACACAAGGATTAAGTCTTTGAACATCAAGTAACCCCCACGTGAGTTAGAGATGTTTGGGTGAATGGTTTAAGAAGGGATTTTGGGGCCACCAGGGGATCAAAATGCTACTTTCAACTTCTTATCTTCATTTGCAGTCCCAAGCAAAGTCACCTGCCTCCTGTAAATGTCTGCGGTGTAGAACAGATAGCCAGGCAATAATGCCAAGTAGGCTTTGCAATTGTCGATAAGTGGGGTGTCTGGAGCATGATGCAATCTCTGCCCATTGAGAACTTTAGAAAACGAAAATGACAATGAGAAATCCATCTTATCTTCTCCCTCTTACACTGCAGAATGTCCTTTGTGAGAAAGGAAAGATGTGTTAGGAGAATATTAAACTCTCTCTGAATGAGCCAGTGTCTTAGACGCTGTGCAGCATCCCACACTGAAAAGATCACTTTGTCTTCTCCGCAGGCCGGCCATTGCCTTGAATATTCATCGCTTTTTATCAATCTGGAATGTTCGGATAGACGGAACGTCTTAGCACACACTCAAAACGACATGGTCAGTTTATGGCACTGTTCGCCAGGTGAAGTAAATCTGAAAAGGACAGTGTTTCATTACTCACCACAATTTGTCCTCTAGAAAGGTATCTCTCATCAAAACGAATTAGGGAAAGATAGTCTGAGACGAGGTGGCCTTGAATCTGGGAAAGCGCTACGTTTGATTAAATCCAGCAGTTCAAGTTGTTTGTTTTGCCTCCTGAATTAGCTGGTAGGGGACAACGCATCCGGCATTTAGGTCACGTTGTGGCCTCATCTGAGCAAACATCTTCCTGATACACTCTGCCACTTCCATTAGATCGGGGGGCAAGTACGGACCATGGGACGGATACGGCCTGCCGGGCAATTTGATCCGGCTTGTGACGGATTAACAAAAAATATATTAAATGTCATTATATTCTAAAAAAAGATTTTTGACTCAAATGACTTCCAAAATGCGCTGTTGTCTTGATTGACAGGTGTCAGAGAGTAGCTAAAGACCATTAAACCAACATCGGTGGTACAATTATGAGAAGGCAAACTAGGAAATGGTGTTAGAAAATGAAGGTATAAACATTTATTTTCTGTAGGCTACATACGTAAATATGATCACTAAAGCTGAGTTTCACAACTTTCTTGTGCGCGAATGTAGCCTAATGAATGATTAGGTTATTGGTTGTCACTGCATGTTTCATTGACAACATCAAAGCTGTGCAATTTCGACCCAAAAAGCTTGCAGAGCCAAAGTGAATGTCCCTGCTAGGCTACTAGGCTTTAAAATCTGTCTGTTGCACTGCTTAATTGTGTTGTTCATTTCCACCTTTTTTTCTCTCCCTCACGCGCGGCTACCGGGACCTCTGGATTTACAAATTAAACACTGGTTACAAGATACCAACTGGCTGGCTGAACTGTTTTAAGATACGTTCCTACCTTTGAAAATTAATGAAATGCACTTACTATACTTGCTACCACTGTATTTATTTAAGCTATTTGTTTACTAATTGAGATGTTTTTACAGTGCTGAATACTATGTCAGACAACTGCTGTCAAATACATAATGTCATATTGCCTATTTTCTATCTCTGGTCATGTAATGATTTTCTTTCAAGTATTTGCACTTTTTTGTTTGTGAGTTTAGGTAGAAATGTGTGTTCTGCCACTAGGTGTGTTTGTCTGTGTGTGTGTGTGTGTGTGTGTGTGTGAGACTGGCAGAGCTGAATTTGTTGACGGGGGAGTCATTTAAACGTTGCACACTGAGAGGATTTGGAGATGTGCTGTAGGTAGAAAGCAGGTAAGAGAAATACATTTGGAAGAGATGGACAGGGAGGTTGTACATAAATGAAAGGAAGGGGTGAGACAGAATGGAGATGTGAGAAGACAATCAACTGTAACGAAAGTGGGCTGCTTCAAATCCCACCCAGCCCAGCCATTGGCTGGCTGTCAGTTCTGCTTCTGATCACATCATTAAGGGCCAATGAAGAGAGATCCGGAGACACTGCTGGTTGAGGGAACAACGGGGACACTACGCTGTTCTGCCCGGACCGCCAAATCCCAAGTCACCAAATTGGGTTTGACAGGCGGATCAGTATCGGTGTGACATGACATTCCAACAAGTCACCGGGAAACAATGGAGAAGAACATTCAGAGAAAACGGTTCCCAGGCAGACGACGACATGGAAATGGAGATAAATAGATCAAAGAACCTAGATATCGAGACGATGACATTAACGTGAACGCTGTAACAAATTGTATTTACTCTTTACCAGATGTGCCTTTTCATATCAACTTCCAATCAGATAGCAAAAATATTGTTCTCCAGCCATCAACAGATCGGGCCAATGGGTAGTATAATGAACCAGTTTTCAAAAAACATTCCTGGCCAAGCATGTGAAAATAGAGGACTTAGAGAGTAACTGGTTCCACTGTAAAAGTTTGTGTAAACATCAACCAGAAGATTACACGTTGTAAGAACGTTTGCTGATCGAAGTTATGAAATGGTAGTTTGGGATTTAATTATTTTAATCGCCAAACAATAGTCACAGCCTGACCTAGCTTGCACAGGTTGGGATGAAGAGGTTGGTCGAAAGGCTATGAGAGATGGGACTCTGCCTCTTCGCAACTGAAATATTAATACCCCAAGGCTTTCAGAAATAGTGCATTCAGAGTGTGTTTTCAGGGGTGAAATGTTTATGCTATGAATGAAACTGGGTCCCAATATTAAATGTCAGACTTTCTATAGAGCACAATCTTTTTTTTCATGTGATTTCTTTTTTGTTTTTTCGCTTATCTGATCTCGCTTTTCAGAAAATCGAGCTATGGACGCTATCGCTTGGCTCACCCCCTGGCTGAATTCATCTGGGTGCAAAGTCTCCAAGGACACGCTGGCATTTACCATCTGTCACGCAACCGATTCAGTTCATCTCCCTAAATGTCACAATAAAGGTGGACCACAAAAAGTGAACAAACACTCATGCTTATACCATTTATTAAGAGAACACACCTCCCTTATTATTTAAAAAAGATACTGTACTAGGACACATTTCACACAAAACTTGGTTACAGGTCAATGTGACAGGTCTTCCCCCAAATCATTCATTATATTGTATTATTATCTGAAAAGTGGCTACTGAAAAGGGGTGGTTAGCCAATAAAGATATATCCACATAATTATAATGGGACAACCTGAGACAGGCACAACCATGCATCTAGCCACATCCTAAAAAAGTATATATACTATACAGTGACACATCCAGTGGAGCTCTTGGATCTGTGCTCATCATTGTCCTGAACGTCTGTGTCCAAAAGAAAGATAAAAGTGGGGTCTGGTATTGATATTGATCGTATGCAGTTGGTGTGCAAACACCTGACTCACAGCCGATCCCCTTAAAATAATAACTGAATAAGTATTTTCATTGTATTCAGTTACAGTACATTTGCAAACCTACAAAAGGTCAAGTAGGTCCAGACTTTTTGAATATTGTCTTTGAAACCTTTCGTTGAACAGCCTTCAGATAAGCTCTGCATAAGTAGTCGAAGTTCAACAAATGGAAAAAAGCTGGCAGAACATAAAAACAAACTTGACAGGTTTCTTAAAAAATGTAATCCCGAGACCACAAACCTGCCAGGGAGTGGAGAATTGAAGAAAGCATGAGATCAGGTTTTACTGCTCTAAGCATATCACGCTGAACGTGTTATCAAATGTGCAAATCCACCCGTTTTTAAGAATCAGCAGTTTAAAAATGCATGGGTATTGAACTTCCAGATGCAGAGCACATCTCTCTGCATTGAAATGTTGTGTTGACGCAGATTACTTGGCTTGTATTTCCATAAAGGCATCGTGAGGTGTATTACTCATGAATATCCAACATCTCTGGCTGAGGTTTCCAGTGATTATAAGGGAACACAGGTAGCCTGATAGCATCCCTCACCCCACCACTGAGAGACATTACAGAGATAAATGGCGTTTGATTCATGGGTCTCAAATCCAATGCTTTCTCAAACTAGGATCTGCAGCACTCAAAGAACAGCAATTATAGGCTGAGAGAGAAAATGGTGGGAATTCGATAAATTAAATCGTTCATCAGCCAGCCTTTATCAACTAACTTATCAACAAAGGCACTTCATACAGCCAATGATAAGACAGAAGGCTATTGTTTTAGATTGGTTGGGCTGATGCGATTTACCTTGAATTGAAAACCACATAGAGAGGATGCTAATTTGTATATTTCAATCCCCCAGTAAAAACAGGAGGATATAAATAGTGACTTACAAGGATCATACTGGAGAGTGAGGACGATATAGTGAGGGCCGTTCAACTCCAGTCCCGGAGGGCCAAAACACTTCTGGTTTTAGTCTTTGTTCTAATAAGGAACTGATTCAGACCTGGGACACCAAGTGACTGCAAAGAAAGTACTAGGTAAAAAAGAAAGTACTAGGTAAAAAAGAAAGTACTAGGTAAAAAAGAAAGTACAAGGTAAAAAAGAAAGTACAAGGTAAAAAAGAAAGTACTAGGTAAAAAAGAAAGTACTATGTAAAAAAGAAAGTACTAGGTAAATGC
Organism: Umbra pygmaea; assembly: GCA_016801145.1. Lineage (NCBI taxonomy): Eukaryota > Metazoa > Chordata > Actinopteri > Esociformes > Umbridae > Umbra > Umbra pygmaea. The sequence continues at coordinate 16,448 of JACXGM010001270.1, forward strand.
AGAAATCTAAAGTGGTTGAACACACAAAGGAAAGAGTTAAATAGCCATGGTCTAGTGGGAGATTGGTTGTATGCATAATGTATGCATAAAACGGATTTTGCTTCGCCAGTTTATGTCAGTATGGGAACACAACTTTAGGAGCAAAGCTCCACCAGGCCTTCAGTGAATTTGTGCAGAATTGGCTGGGAATGAGATTAGCACCTACAGACGTGGCTGAAACTGTTGGTACCCTTCCACTTTAAATAAAAAACCCAACTTTGTCTGAACACCATTCTTTACTTCCCATTCAATAGTACAGAAACTTTGCTTTACATTTATGACATAATATTTAACTGTAAATAGTAAAACAACTGAATATGGCGAGCCTGACTATGGGTTCTCTGACTTTTCACGGGCCTCCTGTACGAGGCAGCGTAAATTGGCATAGTGCTGCCCAGGATTTGGGTTAGATAAATCAGATTATCTATCCTGCCACGTCACTCTCCACCTACTCCTTGTGTCCAGATCAGGCACCTGTATGTTCAAACACGGAAGAACATTTGGTGAACGTAATCATCCCGACTAAAGGCTTCTGTGTTTGACTCGCAGTGCGAAAAAAATCAAAAGCTTCAGCTCTTCCCACAAATGTTTTGGAAAGGTCTGATGTTTTGTCTTTTATTTTGTGGTGTTTTTGTAGGTATGTTCTTGATATTATTCTGCTGGAGGACCCACGACCTGCGACTGAGATACGGTTTTCTGACACTAGGCTGCACGTTTTGCTTCAATATGCCTTGATAGTCATCTGATTCATTGCGACCTGAACCAACCCAGGGCACCCAGTACCACAGGAAGCAAAGCAACCCCAAAATATCACTGAGCCTCCTTGTTTCACGGTAGGAGTGGTGTTGTTTTCTTACATGAGTTGTTGTTATTTGCCAAAAAGCAGTCAGTCAGAAGGACATTCTCCCAGAATGACTGTGGTTTGTTTAGATGCATTTTGGCAAACTCCTGTCAGGCTTTATGTGTTTCTCTATTAGAAGTGGACTTTTCTTGGGTCTTCTACCATGGAGCCCAAACAGCGACAAAGGGTGTGACTTGAAACTGTCGCACCTTGAGCTTGAATGACGGCTTGGATCTGTTTTGACATTTTCTTTGGTTCTTTCTTCACCCTTCGAACAGTCCTCTTCAATATTGGGTCATCTTTCTTCTTCCGGTCACATCCAGGGATGTTGAGTACTGTCACATGGGCCTTAAACCTCTTAATAATATTGTAAACAGTGCTCACAGGAAAACCTTTATAGATGGTCTTGTAGCCTTTAAGGTGACCATGCTTGGCTATTACCTTCTTTCTAACCTCCTCAGATAACTATCCTGTTTTCCTTCTCTTTTACATGTTCAGTAGGATACACTCAGTAACACAAATTCGCACAGTAAGTCCTTTTCTCTATTTATACTGTTTGAATTAGTGATTATGTGAATGTAGATATCTGTGATACTAAACTTTTTCATATAACTTCTAAAGGGTATTAATAATATTGTCCAAGCCATTTTAGCATCTCTTTTAAGAAAAAGCAAGAATTCAGTTATTTTCTCAGCTTTTCTGTTGTTTTTCAGTGCAATCCAAAGAATGTATGCATGACAAAATCCATTTTAATTTTCAGGGTGAAATTATTTGAATAAAATGCAAGGGTGCCAATGGTCTGTAGATAATGCTCCACTAATCAAAGGTATGGACAGTGTTATCCGCCGGACGCTGATACAACTCAAAATCAAAATCACTGAAACCTCATCAAGTTTTCCCTCTCTACAGACAGACGATCAAGCTTAAGCGCACAGTATACTACAGATTCCCGACATGGCACGCGGTGACGTCATGGAAGCGCCGTAACTATTTATGCTTGTGCTTGGTGCTCGCAACACAAGTTGCATTCTTCTTCTGAACAGAGGTGTCGCAACTTTGATATTTACACGGATTAGAAGAAGAAAAAGGTAAACGATGGCAAAACTGGCAGCAGCATTGATGTTAATGTCAACAGTGGCTAAGATTATCTTAACTGTGTTGTTATGAACCATTTACAGTTTTATTATGAACCATTAACTGTGTTATTATGAATCATTTACTGTGCCCTCCAACTTGTCCATGCTACCTGTTTCCGCTTTGTCGCGCACCAATGAAAAAAAAAGAGTGGTGCGCGCCCTTGGCTCGCGTGCTCGAAATCCCCGCTGGCCAGCAAAATCTACGTCATTTTGATGTCACTTTTGCGCGCGCCCGGTCGGGTGCGTTAAGTATACTGCAGGCATTTCACATCACAATGGCCGTGAAGCTGACACAAAGAGTTAGGGAGGTCATAATGCAGAAAATCAATAGAACTAAAATAAAAAATGTAGACATACAGTACGTGTGTTTGCGGTTGTGTGTGTTTGCACGTGTAAGTGTGTGTGCGAAAACGTCGAAAGAGAATGAAAGTCTGGGATTCTGCTTTGACAAAAGATGATGAGATAGCCTAATAAATGATGAGCGCGCCTTGCACCTTGAGAGCTTTACGGAGCAGAAAGCAATGTTTCGATGCCGAGCAACAAAATTACCTCACAAGTTTTTTCTTTTCTTTTACATGTGTCTCCATGTCTTGCGTGACTGATGATCTGGGTGCAGGAAAGAGAAAGGTCGCCTTACCTTGTTGAAGGTCAGTAGATGGGATGAGAATGTGTGGTGAAAAGAAATGACACTTGCAATGCAGATGAATGTCTGATTAAATCGTATGAATATGTATGCCCTCACTGCAGTAAATTACTCTGGATGGCAGCAACTGTTAAATGATAAACATGTAAATGTAACTGATGAATCCAGACACCAATGAATGGGGGATAACGAACACACACGCAGATGAATACAGAGTTTACATTTTGCAGGGCACTCCTCTAAGAAGCAGTTGTGATGAAAGCTAGGAGCACACAGAACACTGCAGGAGCAAACTGATCTATGTTAGCATATTTTCTAGGACATTAAGGGACTGCGCTACAGAAAAGTATTATCATTCAAACTGTTTTTATAGCAGTAAAGTAATTTTAGGCATTTCCGAATTAAAACCTTTAAGAACAGTTTAGAGACTAACATGCAAGCACAGGCACAAATAGACTCAATCAGGAAAGTATGAACACACATAATGTAAATGATTTGAGAGACAGAAGACACACATGACTCTCTGTTGAATAAATACATGGAGAGTCTAGTCTAAACATGGTTGCACCAAACACATCGTTAATGAAAAAACAGACCAAGAAAGAAGTGATTTGTTTAGTCCATGCGAGCAAAAGAACACTTCTGGCATATCACTTCCTTCTGTTACCATGACGATGCATCCTCTACACAAGAAAACTCGTGAATGCGTGAGAAGAAGATTAGGAGGATAAACAAAATGCTTGACTGGAACCACCACCAACCAACCTCAGACACTTAGACGCAGAGTGTAAGCCCCTTGTTAAAAATCGTTCCACGAGGTCACCATGAGGCGTAACAAGAAACCGCGAGAACAAAAGACAGTGAAAGGTCAGCATTCCACATCGCTACAACTTAGACCACAAATGTAATAAATGGGCGTGACGATGAAAATGGAGATGATTATGAATCATGTTAATGACAGCTAGACTCAATCCAGAAGACCCTAAAATCACCCGCAGAGCCGTCTTCAAAGGCATAGTCCAGAGAAGGACAATTTGTGAAAAAGAACCCATAACAAACAAACCAACATTCACACGTGCATCGAAAACAACAAACGCCTATACAGACAGAAACAACGACAAACTTGACCTTCGACGTCTCCTGAACAAACGACCACAAACACCACGGGGACAAAACATCACAAGCCAAACCGACCCGCTACATCCACCCCACCCCCACCCACATTACACCGCATCAGCCCCCCCAACCCTACCACAGTCAAACACAGCGTACCTGCTTATTTTTGAGGTCGAGCGAGAGCTCGTAGTCGGAGGTGGCGGTGTGCGAACAGGCCCCGTTGCGCTGCACCCTCATGGGGGAAGCTGTATGGTGAAGGCTGGGCCTCCGCCCTGCCACTCCCCCCCGGGACCCCGCCCCCTCATCCTCCTCCTCCGCTTCCTGCGGCAGGTGCTGTGGCGGCTCCAACCCCGCTTCCTGCGTTCTGTTCTCCTGCTCCTTCTGCTCGACTTCACCTTCGCTGCGTAAGGGGGCGGCGGCAGGGGTGGCCTCCTGCTCCGGTTCCCCGACGCTTGGGCCTTCGGGTTTGGGCTGGGCTTGGGGCTCAGGTTCGGGCTGGGCTAGGGTATCGGGCTGGGCTTGTGTGTCAGGCTGGTGAGGAGGTTTGGCCTCAGGCTGGTGAGGGGGTTTGGCCTCAGGCTGCTGGGCGGTTTCAGGCTGGTGTTCCTCCTCTCTCGCCCCCTGCTCCACCGGGGGTGAATCTGCAGGAAGGTCGTCGCTGCAGAAAGGAGGAGAAAACGGCAGAGTGAGGGTTCTGCTTCCCTGGCTGACCTTTGACCGCTTCTCCAGGCTGGCTGACCTTTGACCTCTGGCTGGGTCGTAGTTGGGAGGGTGTGCAGGTTGTCTGTCTGTCTGTCTGTCTAAGGAGGCTCTCCGGTATAGACAGTACAAGCACAGGATAGAAAAGCGGACACCATACGACCACAGTGCATTTTTAGTTTTCAGTAATCAGAAGCGGACAGACAGATATTGCAGCAGAACCATACAAAGGAGGTTTTATGAGGACACACGAAGAACAACTTTGGGGAACGACAACGACACAGACAGTCGGATACAGTCATGCATCTAGAGGCTAAGTAGGCCTACAGTAGGAGGATCCACAGAGTGCGTGAGGTGAGTGAGTAGGTGTCTGTGTGTACAGGTTATATCAACAGTCCTATATACATTCTTCATCCTCTCTTCCTCTATTTACGGCATATCCAGCTTGTCTCCTGTTGCTTAATCACTCTGAATGTCTGAGGGAATTTAGGGCTTATTCATTGGTTGAATTTTTGTAGTGTGGAATTGGGAATAAACTGTTTGGAATATACCTAACAATGGAATTCATAGGAATATACAGGGAGAAAGAATTAAATTAAAACTGAGTATGTAGAATCCAGCTCTGGAGTGCACGTGTGTGCATGCATGTGTCTAAGCACTTGTGAGTGTGTGTGACTGTGTGTGTGTGTGTGTTATCACAGAGGCACCGTTCACAGGTCAGCAATGTAATGTATACTGTCACAGTGTTGAGTTGCTGGGGGTCTGGGACTGTAACAAATTTGTGTTGTTGTGGCTCTGGGACTGTCAGTGTTGTGTTGGTGGGGACTTTGGGACTGTCGCACGGTTTCATTTTTGGCTGACAGAGTGTGGACTACATTAGGCTGTCACCATGGTGGAGGGTGTTTTTGTTCTGGTCACACTGATGTTACTGTTTGACCTTGGGCCTCTCTCTCTCTGTCTCATACTGTTTCCTGTCCTGTAACAGTGGTCTCTCTACATCCCCCCTCCCTCTCTCAATTCCTCTCAAATGTTGAGGTTAGCCACAGCCTGATAAAGCCTCTCAAAGACCCACAATGGAGCCTGAAGCCCTGCATTCCTTGAGCTGAGACTGAACAAAACAAAGCTCGATCCCCTTCACATCATGGCTGGAGCCCTTCAGGGTGTAAGTCACATCAAGTAACGAGCGGCCCGTCAATAAATGGCAATTAGTGAATATCCTGTCCTCTGACATTTTTTTTTATAGGAGTGTGAATATAAAAGAACATTTTTAATTCGTCTTCCTACTTTTTGGTTGATAAGACTTTAATAGAACGGCCTAAATTGCTGAGGAAAAATGAATAAGCATGAACTCGGTTGTGACAGATTTTGATGTCTTCATTTAAGTCGCTGAGCCTCCCTAGTCTTCCAGATCTGCATCAAGCCAGATGAAGATTGATGTTTGACCCAGGCCGAGCTTTCTTTTCCCCCTCAGCTTCAAAGCAAGCCACTGGTTGACAGATATATCCCTTGAGCATTGGTTTCGGTTCTTTTCTTTTTGTAGATCACTGGAACTGAATGGCTTGAGTCGGTTCTTTCTTACAGATTGCTGTGTTTTCTGTTTGGTTCTTCGTCTTCTTTGCTCTACAGCCGACCCTTCAAAAGGAATCAGACTTTTGAACAATAGGCCCGTGAGTGTGTGTCTAGAGTCTAATTAGACTGCAAGAGTGCCAAAGAGGGAGGGAGTATGTGTGGCGTTATAACTATAGAGTTCAATGTCAATTAACATTTTGGAAAACATTTTAGAGCATATTAGTGGTTTTGTTGTTTTCAGTACACCAACAATACATGTGTGTATATATGTAGCACAGCCGCGGTCAGTGGATTTTAATTGGGGAGGACAGGCTTGTGTTATGCTCGGGACCGGAGTGAATGGAATGGTGCGCACGCACAAAACCCAGTGTGCAAAATGAAAAAAACACTGGGTTTTGTGCGTTGCGCACCATTCCATTCACTCCGGTCCCGAGCGTAATACGAGCCCGTCCTCCCCAATTAAGATCCACCGACCGCGGCTGATGTAGCATGTTTTGATCTATATTATATTGATGACCGTTAAAGAATATATGTTTTGGAAGCTACAGTAAGGCTGCTAAGGCTTGCTAACCTTAGCAAAGATTGTAAAAAAAGCCATGCTTGCTAATGTTAGCTGTACACCATACAGATGAACAAAGCAAACACTGTACTCTGCTAGTACGTGTTTGTCGTGGCAATAATGGAACAGAACAGTCAATATGCTAATCTGACATGGTGATGATATTTCACGTTTTAACGATGGGGTGTTTGGAAATTAATTTATCATGTTATACTAGGCTAAATAGTGATATTTTTTTGGGGAAGGGCATGAACTCCCCTTGAGAACAATATCTGTTAGCAATACTATCTATTAATGTATTTGAAATCATGCTATATTCTAAAACTGAGTGCATATTCTCTTGTTTGACACTGGCTGCAATCTTAGCCAGGGGAAAATGTAGGATTGAGGGCATGTCTGCACCATGTTGGATGAGCCAGTAAACTTGGGAGTCATTGAGCACAAAATCTGAGAATTCAGTGAAACATATGCAGCACTGCAAAAGAGGACCAAAACTGAAGAGATTCCCCCTGAGGGTTAAGAAAAAGCGCTTTGTGGCAAATAAAGGGCTGCAGTTGAGACCTACTGTGGAGCTCTGATGAACTGTACATCATTATCAAAGCAAGATTGGAAAACCTGACTTATTCCCCAAACCTCACAGATGAGGAAAATAAGCACAAATATGGGTAACTGGAACTCACCGTGTTTAATTGATAGTTTTATTTATTGTGCATGATAGTTTGGGTTTGGTAAGGGGCAGAGCTTGCCTGTTTAACATTCACCAACCTTTTACTCATCTGTGTTCTCACCATAAACATTTTGACCTACAGGATTTATGCACACTGCATTGCCCAAATAAAATCCCATTTGCTGTACGCAGTACGTATCCAGGGCAGCTCGGCATTTTCATTGCACTTAAACAGCTTGTGAGGCAGACAGAATCTTCGTAAGAATATATATGTATTTTTTAGGACAGAAGATGTTTTTAAATGGAACTGGTGTATGAATAATGGATGGTGAAATAAAGCCTGGGCGCTGAAGCACTCAGCAGGTGTGTTTGGGCTTTAGGGTAAAAATACATTCTACCCTACACACTTTTCTTTCCAGAGTTTCGTTGTTTTTCTTTTTCTATTTGAATTTAATCTCTTTTTGGTGTTTTTTTCGCTTCTCAGAAGATCGAGAGAAATTGCTCATATTCTATGAGAATGACTGACAAACGAGGAGGACACGGGGAACATCCACAGGACAACAGGAGGATGTCTGTTTGCTGAACTAACAGACTTAATGTGAGGCCCAGGTGTGTGTTCATTTGTGTGACTATCAAACCCTCCAAACTTCCAGTATGTCTACACCGTCCTCTTATCCCTCTGCTTCTGCCTCTCTCATCCCTCCATCCATATGCCTTATCGCACAGCGCTCACTCTCTTTCTCATCCACACACCATCGCTCCCTCAGCCACAGGATAAGAAGACAGAGC